>AP025049.1:18525731-18559420 GCA_036186865.1 Eustoma russellianum
CTATACTCCAAAAGGCCCTACGGCCGTGCGTTATACACATGTATAAAACGTCAAATATATTTTTGCACAACATCATATATGTGTTCATAATACATAATAAACCCTGAAAACCCAAAAATACATCATATAGCCGAATTTGTACATGTGTATGTACAATATATGTGTCACATAAAACATATGTTTTATACATTAATATGGTGAAAACTTAAACCTAATATATGGATGATCCAACTTTGATACAACATACATAATTAACATTTGAAAATCCGCATAGGATCTAGGAAGAATACTTGTCTTTACCACTATTATTACACTTTAAAGTGATAATTTCTTCACTTGGCTTGGAAGAGAACTATTCTCCTCCCTTCCTTGGTAGCCACAGTTTTAACCTCAAAAATGGAAGGTTAGTGAGCAACTTATAGAAATGGATAAATGAAATAAATGTAACATGCCTTAGATGATTTTTTACCTTGCTACACCTTGGTTTTCAGCCTTCCACAATTCGGCCTTGATGTAAAAATGAAGGGGGATGTTGTGATTTATGTTTTTGAGGAAGAAATGAGTTGAAATGAAAAAAATTTCTTCCTTCTTCTTGCTTGGAAATTTTTGGTTGTATGGAGGGAGAATGGGGTTCAGAAGACTTGTTCTTGCTTTGGATGAAGAAGATAGATAGTGTAAGAGAGGGGAATGAGTTGGAGATGAAAAGAAAGAGAGAGACGTTTTTTAGTGTGAAGAAATAGTGAAGGAGAAAATTATGGAGAGTTGGAAGGAGTTGGAGAAGAGTTGATGGAAAAAAGTGAATGTGGTTGGTTGTCTTGACAAAGAAAAGAAGGTTGAGTGTTGAAAGAAAATCTTCCCCTTTGGTCTTGATGAAGTTCTTGGCCTGAGATGGAAAGAAAATCTTCCCCTTTGGTCTTTGCTTTAACCCTAGGATATTCCAAACACTATTTCTCTCAGTCGGAGCGCATTTGGTTTTTTTGGCGAGACTCATCTTTTGATTTGCTTTCGGTACAAGATCAAGAGCAAGTGGTTCATTTTACGCTTCTCTATCGGCCTCTTCAATTAACTTTCGTCATGTCGGTTGTGTACGCCAAGCATGCTCTTTCTTTACGGCGTCCCTTGTGGCAGTCATTGTGTGATTTTTTGGCAAATCTTACTATACCCTAGATTATCGGTGGGGATTTTAATACATTCCGTACACTTGAGGACCATGATGGCCGATCTCGTCCAACACTCACTTTGTTACAGGATTTTAACGATTGCATTGAGGCATGTTCTTTAATGGCCCCGCCCTTTCAAGGACCACGTTACACATGGGTCGATGGTCTCGGTCTTGGGCGAGTTCGTCGGAGATTAGATTGGCTCTTTATCAATTCGACTTTTCAGGATATATTTGAGAATATGCAACTCTCCTATTTAACCCGTGCTCCATCTGATCACTCTCCCCTACTTATCAGCTGTCGGCAGCAAACCGCACCATCTCATCGCCCTTTTGTTTTTTGGATTCTTGGCTATTGCATCCGGATTTTCATGCCTATATGAAGAATGCATGGACATCTTATCCTACAACAGGTGGCATGTACGGCTTTTATAATAAGCTGTTGCGACTATGAAAGGACATTCAACGTTGGAACAAGGAAATCTTTGGTAATATATTTACTAATCTCATGCAGGCAGAAATTAATATGAATCACGCTGAGCGTGTTTGGGATGACACCTTCGGATGACAGTCGAATGAAATATCATCAGGCAAAGGCTGAGTATCAGCAAGCGGCCAATATGAATTACAATATTGGAAACAAAAAGCGCGGGTACGATGGTTAAAGGAAGGCGACGCGAATACAAAGTATTATCACTCAGTTGTTAAAGGCCGAAGGTTACACCTTCGCATTCAGCAAATTACCTCCACCGAAGGAAATCCTTGCACAACAGACGAAATACAGGACGAGGCAGTCAAATTCTATAAGTCACTGTTTGCTAAAGAGGCTACCTTTAATCATGGCGCCATCCTAGAGTCCATTCCATGTCTTTTAGCAGAGGATGATAATATTTTTCTCACACAATTACCCATGGAGGACGAAGTCAAACAGGCAGTTTGGCATTTAGACCCACAAAGTGCAGCTGGTCCAGATGGTTTTAACGGTATGTTTTATGTGCATGTTGGTATCATACATTTGGATGTCCTTAAGGCAGTGCAGGAGTTTTTTCTCGCGTCCCTCAGCCTTCGGTGATGGCTAGCGCCTTAATCACTTTGATTCCGAAAAAGAGTCACCATCGACTTTTAGTGATTTTCGTCCAATATGTTTAACAAATTTTCTAAGTAAGGTTTGCACGCGAATTGTCGCCTCCCGTTTAAATAAGCTCCTTCCCAAGTTGATATCTCCAGAGCAGACGGGATTTCTCCAGGCACAGACATCTCCACACAGGTGTTAATGGCCCGTGAGATGATTCATATGCTTGATAAGGTGGCTCACAGCTTTGTTTGAAGCTTGATATGATGAAGGCTTTTGATAGGGTGTCCTGGGATTATCTAGAGAGCATCCTGCAAATTCGGTTTCTCTAATTTTTTCTGCCGACTTATACTGAATCATCTACGAGCCACTACCTTGTCGATTTTGATTAATGGACAGCCTACATCTTCATTCCGTCTGCATAGGGGTGTCAAACAAGGTGACCCCCTCTCCGCTACTTTTTATACTATCTTCTGAGGGTTTCAGCAGGGCTTAAATTCTCAAGTGGCATCAGGCGCCATACAGTCTTTCAATCTTGGCCGACTACCTTTCGCAATTACACATTTAGCATACACGGATGACCTTCTGGTATTTCTTAAAGGCACTCAATGGAACCTGAGACGTTTTCATTTATTTCTCACGCAGTATGAGAATGCCTCGGGGCAAAAGGTTAATTAAAAAAAGCGATTTAATTCCATCATCCACATTGTCGCCTCAGCAGAAACAAAGGCTAGCGGCAATTCTAAATATGCACTGCTCTAGTCTTCCATTTCGATATCTGGGATCATACTTGCACAAAGGTATTAATCGTTCTGCATACTGCACAACATTGCTCCAGCATGTTGATGATCGCCTTCAGGGTTGGCATTCGCGTTTACTGTCTTCTGCTGGTCGTCTGGTCTTACTCCGTTCTGTAATCCAGTCATTACCCTTGCATATCATAGATGCGGGTTCACTGCCAAAGTTGGTAATTCAAACCATTCATCGGAAAATGGCATCTTTTTTCTGGGGGTACAAACATCACTGGGTGTCTTTGTCTACTATTCTTCAGCCATTTGCGGAAGGAGGATTGGGCCTCAGAGATTTGAGTTCACTACAAAAAGCCTATCACTGTCGGCTTTGGTGGGCTTATCAGCAAAACACAACCCTCTGGAGTAAGTTCATGCATGCAAAATATGGAAGACGTGGGGACTATATTCCAGGACTCACTGACTCGCCTATTTGGAAGATCATATGTCGCATCCATCCTTTTTGCTTGGTTCACGTGACGGGCCAGGATGCTCATCTTACTTGGCTTTCAACATCATCGGGCGAATTCTCCTTGAAATCTGCCTATGATGAATCACGTACGGCTAGACCAACATTATTATCGGCGGAATTCATTTGGTCAAAGCATCATTCTCCAGTTATTCGGATTTTCCTCTGGCGGTTTTTCCATTCGGCATTACCTTTTCAGGATTATATTGGAAGTTATAAGCTGCAAGGCCAATACAATGCCCTTTGTAAACATTCTTCGGCAGCGGTAGATCATCACATCTTCCTCCATTGTGACCATATCGTTCCATCTGGTTTTATTTTGCTAGTGAATTGCACTGCCCTCTTCCAGCTTACACACTATGCCTTCGCCAATATCTGCTCGCTTGGTGGTATCGATCTTCAACTGCCTTCACTATCGGGAGTTCTAAAGTTGGTTATCCCTTCAATTATTGCTATAATGTTTGGAGAGCTTATACGTCCTTAATATACGGAGACAAGCACTCATTTTCACAAGACCATTGCGGGCCTCAATTTGTCGGATATCATATTTGGAGCAAAAAGATGGCTAGGACCAAATTAGCAGCTGGCTCCTGCCAACATATGATTGGTTTTCCATGCCACAACCGCCACGGCCTATCTTAGTCCGTTGGCATAAGCCCCCAATGGGTAAATACAAACTCAACACAGATGCAGCGGTAGGAAGATTATACAGTGCCGGCGGGGCTATTTTACGTGACCATTTAGGTTCATATGTCGGGGCGATATCATTTCGCATCCCGCCTTGCACCTCTTTGTAGGCAGAAATACAATCTGCAGTTTTTGGCCTATTGTTCTTTCTTCCGATGTATAGATCAATCATTCTGGAGACGGACTGCGCTCAACTCGCATCCAGGCTACAGCGCCAACTACAGCCGAATGGTAATTTTCATCTACGCCTGCTTCACACACTCATTCATTTACATCGACTGGATTTTCTGCACGTTTATCGAGAGGCAAATATGGTGGCACATTACCTAGCGCAACATGCAATGCTGCATCCTGCAAATCAAATCTACAACTCACAAACACTTCCGCCTTTAGCGAGAGGCTCATTGGCATTAGATCTCTCCACAGCTCATTTGCGCCACATCTAACTCAGTCTTCCAAATGGATTGGCAATTTTTACATCTTGCTGCCTGTATTCTTCAGAATACAGGCAGTCTGGGTACGCGGTGCTTTCACTTCGTCTTACAATTTCTGCATTACAGATTTACATGTATTAATGTATGTCTTTTCTGTCGCACATGCTCTGTATGTATGGCCATTGATGATCATGAGGGCGCGGCGTCTACATCCCAATTCGACTCATGTACATTAAAGGTGGCAGCCTGGTCTCCAGCCTTTTGTGATTCTGCATTTGTGATGCTGCTCAATATGACGTCACCGCGTTGGTTTCAATCGAACCAGGGCGGCTGCGGTATGTGTTATGCCGTATTATGCATTTACATCTGTTGTTTACTGCATATTGTTTTATCTGCTGCTCTGTTGCTTGGCGAGGTACACTGGATATCAAAGGCTCATTCTCAGCCAACTCTGAACGGACTTCATACTTCCCCAGCTTCAAGATATCATATTATCTCTCGAGGGGCGTTTGTTTCATTGTATCTATCACACAACTTTCAGCTCTTTAGTATCAATGAACGTCGTATAAATATGTACGCTTTTTCCTTCGCAAAGTTTTTATCCACAAGGGTGGTTTTTCTTGGCAAGGTTTTAATGCGGCATATCATATACGACTGGAGGTACACCATTATACGTTGGCTTTTCTATTTTTTTGATTTTGATGATGTATTTCGCACTACCATGTAATAAGGTTTTCCTCCGCCATAAGTGAGGTTTTCTATTAATAAACTTTTTCTTTAAAAAATATATATATATAATTTTTTCTAAATAAGAAAATGGCGTCTACCCCTTCCGGCGCTTGCGGCCGATCAGTGGCCTAGGGCCGCTGCTGCTACTTTGATCTTCTTCAACATTCTTCTACGTTATACAATTGCCGGCGATCACCATGTATGGAACCTGCTGCGGCAAACCGGGCGTCGTAGCCTCCAATGATGAAACCGGTGATGGGAAAATCCTTTGCTTCTTTGTTTTCATCATCCATACCTACAATTGCCCCAAAACTTATTCAACGATTTAAAGGAAGCCCTATGATTGAATTTACTGATGATGAGATCATCTCCCTGGCGGCTCCATATCAATTTATGTTGGTGGTATCGTTTTGGTATAGAAGACCCTCAATGGCCACCATTCGATCGAGTGTTAATCGAATCAGATTCATTGGATCAGTCCGAGTTGGACTCCTTGATTCTATGCATAAACTATTACATTTTGCACAAGAAACGGATTACCTTCGTTGCTTCGCACGACAAAGCTGGACAATTGCAGGGAAATATATGAGGGTGACAAAATGGACACCTGAATTTGATCAGAAAGTGGATGTTCCAATTGTTCCTGTATGGGTTTCATTACCAGGATTGCCCATTCATTTTCATCAGCAGGATGCATTGTTTCAGATAGGCCGCTTTCTTGGAACGCCGATGAAATTAGACGCGGCGACTGCGGAGGTTCTCAGGCCATCGGTGGCGCGTCTCTGTGTGGAGGTTGATATTTCATAGGATTTCCCTACGCGAGTATTTATTCAGGTGACTAATCGCATTATTTTCATCCTGTCGCTTATGAAGATTTTCTGTCATATTGCACTTCTTGCTTTCGTTTAGGACATAAGACTTCAAATTTTGGGAAGATGGAACCTCAAGAATTACCCCATGGGGAAGCTGCCGAGGGTAAGTGGCCTCAATTATCAAATGAACCATTGCAGCGGTGGACACCAAAGAAGAATCCACCCATAAATTTGGAATCATCGGATCCTCCACTCCCACCTGTGTCCAAGATACAACCTTCGGTAATTGTATCTCTGGATATGACTCATATTGTAACTATCTCGAATGCTCAAGATATTTCCAGGTTGCAGGGAATAGATAATTGTATTCTTAATGATTTGCCTCCTAATCCTAATACATATTCTATTTCGGATAGTGAGGCAGATATTCATCTTCCTGATGCTCTGTTATCTGCCTCATCTTTTGACGATGGTTATGTCTCTTATATTTTTGCTATGGTCCACTTGATAGTCTTGGAGGAGTCAAAAAGGGATCAAGTGAGTGATTTGCAGTCTCATCCGGCAACACCCAATTCTCTAGGCGATGGTGGGCTGTTTCAAGTCCTGCCGAAATTCCTGAGGCGTCAGCATGGACACATTGAGCCCAATTTTCTGTCATTTACACGATCGCAGGCAACACTCTAAAATTATTCTGATATACTATCGACCGAATGAAGGTAATGTTTTGGAATGTAAGAGGCATTCGGACTTCTCTTGATCGATTATTATCTTTAGTTCGCAGGTATCATTTGCATATTCTTGTTGTTATTGAACCTAAGGCTAGGGCCACATCATTGGTTTCTTATCGTCTAAAACTTGGATTCTCACACGCTGTGTTAGTTAATAGTGATCACATCTGGATTTTAGAGAGATTCCTTCTTTCGGTTGGAAGGAGAATGCCCCAATATTCAGAATCATTCCATTCGATTTTGTTGGTTGCACACGGGGGATTCTTTTTGGTGAACATTTGTATATGGTCTTCATTCTATTGCATCTTGTTGTCCCCTATGGGCGAACCTTCTTTCCTTTCAAGACTCATTAGACATTCCATGGCTTGTTGGAGGGGATTTTAATAATTTCTTGATGTTAGTGAACATAAAGGCCGTTTCTCTCCATCACTTTGCTCCTTACAGGATTTCAATGACTTTGTTTCAGACTGCTCCCTTTAGTCGATCACATTTCAAGGATCTCCTCATACTTGGTGTGATGGAGGGGGATTAGGTAGAGTTTAGCGACGTTTGGATCATTTTCTTTGTTCATCGGATTTCTTTCATTTCCCGTGTGTACAGTGTCAGCATCTAAACCGAACAATTTCGGATCATGCTCCTATATATTTAGTTGTATCGCAGATACTTCTACCACGGCTGCATCTTTCAAATATTTGGATGTTTGGACCACACATCCTGATTTTCACATCTTTGTTAGTCATCATTGGGCATCCTTTCAGACAGTGGGTGGAATGTGGGGATTTTTTCTAAATTGAAACAGCTTAAGCACCATTTACGTCTATGGAATAAGGAGGTCTTTGGTAATATATTTGATGCAGTAGTTGACGCAGAGGCTGAGGCAACACGTTGTGAGAAAGTTTTTGACTCTAATCCCTCGGATCATACACGGATGGAATATCATCGAGTATGGCTGCATTGCAGCTGGCACAGACTAGAGTCTTATTGTTTTGGAAACAAAAAGGCAAATGTCAAATGGTTGCGCGAAGGAGATGCCAACACTCGTTTTTTCCACCAACCAGCTAAGGATATACATTGAAAACAAGCTATAAGTCGGATAATACGCGAGGATGGTTTGGAGAGCGATAACCCTTAGGCTATTGAATTACAAGCAATCAATTATTATCAGATTTTATTTACGAGTCCATTCTACAATATATTCCAACACTATTGTCGAACGAGGATAACCACCGTCTACTATATTTGCCAGACTTGGAGGATGTCAAGCAGGCAGTATGGGATCTTAGTCCGACAAGTGCGGTTGGCCCTGATGGCTTTCCAGTACATTTTATAGGCACTTCTGGCAGGTGATTCATATGGATGTTCATGAGGCCATTCATGAATTTTTTGTGGGAATTCGTCCCCCAGGACAGGTGGCTGCAGCGCTTATTACTCTTATTCCTAAGGTTATGAATCCACAAACATTCTTTGACTTTCGGTCTATTTTTTCGACTAAATTTTTAGCCAAGGTTATTACACGATTATTTGCCACATAATTGTCGTCATTATTACCACGGTTGATATCTCTAGAGCAGGTAGGATTTATGAAGGGAGGGATATAACTGAGCAAATTCTTTTAGCTCAAGAAATGGTATATGTGTTAGATCGTCTGGTCCGAGGTGGACATGCTATTATCATGTTAGACATGACCAAGGCCTTTGATAGGGTGTGTTGGTCTTATCTTCAGCAGCTTTTGGTGAAAATGGGATTTCATCCATGTTTGGTGCGTATTCTTTCAAATAATTTGTTAGCTACCAGATGTTTGGTTTAAATTATTGGAAAACCAACGGGTTACTTCTCGGTATCTCGTGGAGTCAAACAAGGTGACCTGTTATTGCCTCTCCTAATTATTCTCGCTTCCGAAGAATTTTCCCGAGGCCTCAACACACTTATTGATGAGGTCCATAACCCTGATACATGCCAAGATAATGAGAATGCACATAATTTTACAAAAATGCAAGATCAAGGACCCTTAACAAGAAGTAAAACTAAGAAACTAATGCATGAAGTGGGGGCCTTCCTATTTAAACATGTGCAAGATGAACCAAGGGAACTTATACATTGGGTTCACCTTATTGAACCTACAACATGATTTGTAAGAAATTTTAGAACCATTGTAAAATATCATTAGTATAGAATGTGTTCTTTATTTTGTTTTTTTAAATGTTTATGTTGTATTAGTTTAGGCCCATCTCGGATTGTGAGTTTCTGCAGGACCCGTTTTGGTAGAATTGACGTATCTCTCCAACCACAAGGCCAAATTAAGAGTTTCAGGATCATTCGAAAGCTAAGACAAAGATCTACAACTTTCATGTTTTGTACTTTTCCAAATCGGTCGTCTTGGCATTCAAAAAGACATGCAAATGGAAGTACTGTTTCTACCGAATTCTGTGACATACCTTCAGTAATTTGGATGTATCTCCTCAATGGTTGGGCCAAATGCAAAGAACTTTATATGCTTATTTTCTACACTCAATTGGCTACAATTCTCTAAGAAAGAGCAAGGCCTAATTCGGATTGGAAGATGTTCAAAAATCAGTCACAAACCAGAAATGATTTCAAGATGAAGACAAATGCTTAAAGTCTTCCATGAATAGTACTTGAGGGACCTACTTTGAAAATCATCATTCAAGACTTGCAAGACTAGTTTATGGAGCCTACATGAATAGTTTTTAGAAGTGTGTAGTCTTTTCAATCATTATTTCAATTTGTAAGATAGTTTGTTGTCTTGTGATATTTTTTGCCTATAAAAGGCACATAAGAGAAGCTTTGTAATCTCACACCTTTAATGAAAATTTCTTCTTCTTCAAGAGCAATTCTTGTGTGTTTTCTTGGTTCATATTCAAAATCAAGGCTAGAATCTTTCAAGGCTTGAACATCCTTGTGAGAGTTGTCCAATTCCGGGGAGGGAAACATCCAAGAGGGAGGTATCTTGCTTGGGTTATGTGAAACTCATTGGAGGACTTATGTTCAAAAGGTTTTCTTCAACTTATTTGGAAGCAAGGTGAAGCTATCTTCATTGTGCCTAAACCATATTTGGAGGAGGAGCTTTAGAGTTAAAGAAAGGTCCATTCTTGCACGTATCAAAGTGGTATCAGAGCGAAGGTTTTTCTTTAACTCAACTTATCATTTCTTTGTGTCAATTTTTCTTTTCTTTCGTTCTTCTCTTCATCCACCATTCAACCATCTTCTTAGAAGGTTGAATTCTATTTGGTTTAGTGTCTTCTTCTTGTTTTGAATTGTACAATTCAGAAACAAAAAGAAACCAAAACCAAAACAGTTTATCCGTGTGTTTTCTAGTTTTGTCTATTAAATTCACTTCTTTTTCTGTTACATCTTGTTGCTCAACAAAAAAAAGTGTCATTTCTTTTTATCAAGTTTCTTTGTCTTCCTGTTCAACAAGCAAAAAAAAACTCAAAAAAAAACCGATATACAAGCTTACCGTATCAATTGGTGATATAAGGTTGGATTGGACTCTGGACAATTACCGTAACACTGGACCTACATGAAATTGGTGATATAAGGTTGGATTGGACTCTGGACAATTACCGTAACGCTGGACCTACATGACATTGGTGATATAAGGTTGGATTGGACTCTGAGAACTTACCGTGACGCTGGACCTATAGAAATTGGAAAGGACTAAGGACAAACATATCATAAAACACTTAAAGATTATTTCTTTGTGATGATTTATGGGTTTGTTATTTCATTTGGTTGGATTTCAATTTCTTTATGTTTAGACACTTTCTTGGACTTTAAGTTCTTTGTTTAGAAGCTTTTTTCTGCATTACTTATATTCAGTCCATTGCTTATATATCTACATTGGTCTATCCTATATTCTTGTTGTTATCGAAGCTCTTAACTTCTTTTAGACTTTGTGTTTGTTTAGTTGTATTGTGTGGTGAGCTTAGTTGCATTTTTCTTGTGTTCAATATTTGATTTTGACAGCCTGTAAAGAAAGAAAATCAATTTGTTCTTCTTGAACAACTTGACAGCCCTACTACAAAAAAAATCAAGATATCCATCCAAAACAAATACCACAAAGTCTTACCAATCAATTTTACTGAGCTATATACACCTTGTTTAGCTTTGAACAAGGAAACAAAAGAAAGAGAAGCTTATTTCAAGAGAAGTTGCACAAAACAATTAAGAGTGCAAAGAGCAAAAGAGCTGGTTTGTTTCCTTAATAAAACCGAAGTAACCCATTTGTTTTCACTTTTGAAACACTTTGAGTGCTTCTAGTTCATTCATACTTGATCTAGCTTGCATAAGGCTAAGATTAAGTAAGGGATGCCCAGGGCAACCCCTAGCATTTCTTTGGCTCAGCTCTATTACATCAAATTTGGTTTCAATTCTCTTTGAATCTTAGTACAGTCCAAGTTTGTTCGTTTATAACATTTAGAATGTGAGTGAATTGGTGGGAGGACTTTGTGAAGAAGGTTTTACTTTACATGATTGAAGTTATCGGAATGGATACTCATTGGCCACAGTTTGTTCTGAATTGTTCTAGCCTCAGATTCTTCAAGAAGACACAAGATTGTGTGAACTACAAAAAGAGAGAGAGAGAGAGACAAACACTTGTTTTTTTTGTTTTCCACTAACATAATCAAGTTTCTTTTGTCTTTGTGTTAGTTTTCCTTTTTTTTCTTTGTTATTTTTTCAATTTCAGGTAATTGTACCATGGATAAGACACCTGAGAGTACCGTGGGTCTTAACAAAGAAGGAGAAAGATTTCCACAAACGACGATTATAGCACAACTAATGCAAAAGATGTTATGGGAAATGAAATTGATGAGTAGCCGTGTAGAGGGCCTAGAAAAACAGTCACAATCTCATCTACAAAATCCTTTACATGAAGGACAAACATCACATATACCGGAACATAGGCTTGAAAGCCATGGGTCTTTTGCTCCGGAAAGAGGAAGAGGTAGAGGCAGAAACAGAGGAAGAGGGCTTAATAGGGATTTCATACCTATGAGGACCTTTGATGAAAGAGAAGAAGAACCACACCAAATGTTTGATGACTATAACATTGAGGAAGAGTACAACCAATTTCGAAACCGTGGGAATCAAAAGAATAACCCACAAGAAGATGAATTCATCAAAACAAAAGTGAACATCCCCACATTCCATGGAAAGAGCGATGCTGAGGCATATTTTGAATGGGAGAAAAAGGTAGATCTCATATACTCTTGTACAAATTATACTGATTTGACTAAAGTGCGGTATGCAGCTATAGAGTTTGCAGATTATGCCTTAATTTGGTGGGATCAACTACACAACGTAAGGAGAAGAACTAGACAAGCACCAATCTCTACTTGGGAAGAAATGAAAATTGAGATGAGAAAAAAATTCATTCCTTCAGACTATGAAAGAACCATCTACCAAAACTTGCAAAAACTCACTCAAGGAAGCCGTAGTGTAGATGAGTATTTCAAAGAGTTAGAGATCTTATTGATAAGAGCTAACATTGAAGAACCAGAAGCTACCATGGCTAGATTTCTAGCTGGATTGAACAAGGAAATTGCAAACAGAGTTGAACTTACCACATATATTGATATGACTTCCATGGTTCATAAAGCTGAAAAGATTGAGAGACAACTCAAGGTAAAACCCTTTGCATCTAGTTTATCTTTTCGAGCTAATTCTTCATCCTATCCAAGAATGCCGCCTAGGACAAATCAAGGCACAAGTTTCAGGCCAACTGCACCTCAAGGCCGTGGATTCCAAGGCAAGACTCAACCAAATCAAAGACCACCTCAACACCTCAACAAAACTTGGATAAAGGGAAAAACAAGGTTGAAGGTAACATTTCTAATTCCACTACTAGATTTAGAGACATTCAATGCTATAAATGCTTAGGTAAAGGTCATTTTGCAAATCAATGTCCTAACCCTAAACGTATCATGTTCATTGAAGAATCTAATGAATATTATTCTGAGGATGAGGAAGTGGAACATGTTAATGTTGAGGAAAATCAGATGAAAATGAAGAAAGTGTGAGTGAGGATGAAGAACTTGCATCAAAAGAATTCTTGGTTGTTAGAAGAGCTCTTAATGCACATGTTAAGATTGATGAGCAAGATCAACATAGAGACAACATTTTTCATATCCATTGCATGGTTAAAGGGAAAGTTTGTACTTTGATTATTGACTCTGGATCCTGTACTAATGTGGCAAGTGTTGAACTCGTTAGAAAACTTGATTTGCCATTACTTAACCATCCACACCCTTATAAACTATCTTGGTTGAATGATTGTGGAGAAGTGAGTGTTAGCAAACAAGTTTTGATCTCATTGTCTATTGGTGGGTATAAAGATGATATCTTATGTGATGTAGCTCCTATGCATGCAAGTCATATCCTGCTAGGTAGACCATGGCAGTTTGATAAGAAAGTTACTTATGATGGATACTTGAATAGGTATTCGTTCAGGTTTAACAATAAGTTGTTTAAGCTACATGCATTACCCCCACACAAGGTATTTGAAGATCAAAAGAGAATGTGTAAGAATAATGACCCTAAGGAGAAAGAGGCAGAAAAGAAATTTCTGGAGTGTATTAAGAGTGAAAGAAAGAAAAATGAGTCTAAAGGCAAAGAGATAGTAAACATTGATGAAGACAAATCTCAAAAGAAATTTGCTTTCTTTGCCAAACCAAGTGAAGTGTCACATGCCTTAAACTCAAAGAAAACTGTCTACGTTTTGATGTTTAAGGAGTCTCTGTTTTCTATGAGTGACTTACCCTCCACTTTGCCTAGTGGAGTTGTATCTTTGCTTGATGAGTTTTCAGGGTTGTTTCCTGAAGAAGAACCTTCTGGTTTGCCGCCTTTAAGAGGAATTGAGCACCAAATAGACTTCATACCTGGTGCTATCCTGCCTAATAGGCCAGCCTACAGAGCAAACCCTGCTGAAACGAAGGAAATTCAACGCCAAGTAGAAGAACTCTTGGCCAAAGGAAAGGTGAGGGAAAGCATGAGTCCTGTGATCGTTGTACCAAAGAAAGATGGTACATGGAGGATGTGTACTGATTGTAGAGCCATCAACAAGATAACTGTAAAATACAGGTACCCCATTCCGAGACTTGATGATATGCTTGATGAATTGTACGGTGCTAAGTATTTTACCAAGATTGATCTTAAAAGTGGTTACTTTCAAGTACGCATTAAAGAAGGTGATGAATGGAAAACTGCATTTAAGACTAAGTTTGGATTGTATGAGTGGTTAGTCATGCCATTTGGCTTAACTAATGCACCTAGTACTTTCATGAGATTAATGAATGAAGTCTTACGTGCATTCATTGGAAAATTTGTTGTTGTGTACTTTGACGATATCTTGATTTACTCTAAGACTTTGCATGAACACATAGGCCATCTAAGAAGCGTTTTTGAAGCATTGAAGAAAGAACAATTATATGCAAATTTCAAGAAATGTTCTTTTTGTATGGAAAAAGTTGTGTTTCTAGGATTTGTGGTTAGTGCAAATGGAATTGAAATGGACCAAGATAAAGTGAACTCAATTTTAGAATGGCCAATTCCCACAACTGTTGGAGAGGTGAGAAGCTTTCATGGGTTGGCTAGTTTCTATAGAAGATTTGTTAAGGACTTTTCCACTATTGCTGCACCTTTGAATGAAATTGTTAAAAAAGACGTAGGATTTCAGTGGGGAGAGTCACAACAGAAAGCCTTTGATGAACTTAAAGCAAGGTTAACTTCTGCACCTATTCTAAGACTACCTAGCTTTGATGAAACATTTGAAATTGAATGTGATGCTAGTGGTGTTGGTATAGGAGCTGTACTATCTCATCTAAACAACCGATTGCTTATTTTAGTGAAAAGCTTAAGGAGCGCAATTGAATTATTCAACCTATGACAAAGAGTTGTATGCACTTGTTAGATCATTGCAGACTTGGCAACATTATTTGCAACATAAGGAGTTTGTGGTTCATACTGATCACGAAAGTCTTAAGTTCCTTAAAAGCCAAGGAAAGTTAAATAAGAGGCATGCAAAATGGGTTGAATTCATTGAACAATTTCCTTATGTGATAAAATATAAGCAAGGAAAAGATAACATTGTAGCTGATGCATTATCTAGGAGATATTCTTTGATTACTACATTGTCATCTCATTTGCTTGGATTTGAGTGCATCAAGGAATTGTATACATCTGATCCTGACTTTCAGTCAATATTTGATGCATGTGCCGATTCTCCATTTGGTAAGTATTATTTACATGATGGATATTTGTTTAAAGAAAGAAAATTGTGCATACCTAAGTGTTCTGTCAGAGAGATACTTGTCAAAGAAGCACATGGTGGAGGTTTAATGGGCCATTTTGGCATCTTTAAGACATTAGAGATGTTAAAGGAACGTTTCTTTTGGCCTCATATGAGAGTTGATGTAGAGAAGATTTGTGGAAGTTGTATAACTTGCAAGAAAGCTAAATCTACATCACATCAACATGGTTTGTACACCCCATTACCTGTCCCTATGTCACCTTGGATTGATATATCTATGGACTTTGTTTTGGGATTACCTAGATCAAAAAATGGAAGTGATAGTGTGTTTGTCGTCGTTGACAGATTTTCTAAAATGGCACACTTCATAGCTTGTAAAAAGGTTGATGATGCATCTCACGTTGCAAACTTGTTCTTTCAGGAAGTTGTACGTCTACATGGCATGCCTAGAACCATTGTTAGTGATAGAGATGCTAAGTTCTTAAGTCACTTTTGGCGTGTGTTGTGGGGTAAACTTGGAACAAAACTCTTATTTTCTACTACTGCTCACCCCAAACAGATGGTCAAACTGAAGTTGTGAATAGAACTTTGTCTCAATTATTGCGTGCTATAATTCAGGAGAACCTTAAGAATTGGGAAGATTGCTTGCCATATATTGAATTTGCTTATAATAGAAGTGTTCACAGTGGCACCACTCATTCACCATTTGAAGTTGTATATGGTTTCAATCCTTTGTCTCCACTTGATCTTGTGCCTATTCCTGTTCATGAACGTGCAAGTATTGATGGTAAGAATAAGGCTGAACTGATTAAGAAATTGCATGCTAAGGTTAAGCTACAACTTGAGAAGAAAAATAAACAGTATGCAAAACAAGCTAACAAAGGACGCAAGGAAGTTTTATTTGAACCAGGTGATCTTGTTTGGCTGCATTTAAGGAAAGAAAGAAGGTTTCCAGAGAAAGGAAATCTAAACTCATGCCAAGAGGAGATGGCCCTTTCAAAGTACTTCAAAAGGTTGGAGATAATGCTTACATTCTTGACCTTCCTGAGAGTAAGTATGGTTCAATTTCTCATACTTTTAACGTTGCTGATCTTACTCCTTTTGGTGATGATTTAGATTCGAGGTCGAATCCTTTTGAAGAAGGGGGAATGATGAGGTACATAACCCTGATACATGCCAAGATAATGAGAATGCACATAATTTACAAAAATGCAAGATCAAGGACCCTTAACAAGAAGTAAAACTAAGAAACTAATGCATGAAGTGGGGGCCTTCCTATTTAAACATGTGCAAGATGAACCAAGGGAACTTATACATTGGGTTCACCTTATTGAACCTACAACATGATTTGTAAGAAATTTTAGAACCATTGTAAAATATCATTAGTATAGAATGTGTTCTTTATTTTGTTTTTTAAATGTTTATGTTGTATTAGTTTAGGCCCATCTCGGATTGTGAGTTTCTGCAGGACCCGTTTTGGTACAATTGACGTATCTCTCCAACCACAAGGCCAAATTAAGAGTTTCAGGATGCATTCGAAAGCTAAGACAAAGATCTACAACTTTCATGTTTTGTACTTTCCAAAATCGGTCGTCTTGGCATTCAAAAAGACATGCAAATGGAAGTACTGTTTCTACCGAATTCTGTGACATACCTTCAGTAATTTGGATGTATCTCCTCAATGGTTGGGCCAAATGCAAAGAACTTTATATGCTTATTTTCTACACTCAATTGGCTACAATTCTCTAAGAAAGAGCAAGGCCTAATTCGGATTGGAAGATGTTCAAAAATCAGTCACAAACCAGAAATGATTTCAAGATGAAGACAAATGCTTAAAGTCTTCCATGAATAGTACTTGAGGGACCTACTTTGAAAATCATCATTCAAGACTTGCAAGACTAGTTTTATGGAGCCTACATGAATAGTTTTTAGAAGTGTGTAGTCTTTTCAATCATTATTTCAATTTGTAAGATAGTTTGTTGTCTTGTGATATTTTTTGCCTATAAAAGGCACATAAGAGAAGCTTTGTAATCTCACACCTTTAATGAAAATTTCTTCTTCTTCAAGAGCAATTCTTGTGTGTTTTCTTGGTTCATATTCAAAATCAAGGCTAGAATCTTTCAAGGCTTGAACATCCTTGTGAGAGTTGTCCAATTCCGGGGAGGGAAACATCCAAGAGGGAGGTATCTTGCTTGGGTTATGTGAAACTCATTGGAGGACTTATGTTCAAAAGGTTTTCTTCAACTTATTTGGAAGCAAGGTGAAGCTATCTTCATTGTGCCTAAACCATATTTGGAGGAGGAGCTTTAGAGTTAAAGAAAGTTCCATTCTTGCACGTATCACTTATGGAGACTGGAGATATATGCGGCTTTCAGGCAGGCCGAGTCCCGAGGGTCTCGCATCTGGGATTTGCCAATGATCTTGTTATTTTCTTAATGGTTCGATTCATAATTTGTGATGTTTTCGGAATTTTCTAGGTTCTTATCAACAAGCATCTAGCCAGTTTGTGAATCTCCATAAATGTCAGGTAGTAGTAGGTGTAGGTGTTTCAGGAGCACAAGTTGCCCAAGAGTTGGGTATGCAATTTTCGGCCTTAACCATTAAATATCCTGGCTCTTTTCTTTATAAGGGTATCAATCGCGCTGATTATTGTGGTTCCTTAATTGATCATTTTGATGCTGTCATGAATTCTTGGTCATCTAAGCTTCTCTCAATGGCTAGTCGTACGGTTTTGATTTGATATGTCCTATGATCAATGTCGCTTCATATTATAGCTAGTTTGCGATTACCAAAGAGCGTTATAGATACCTTACACCGAAAAATGTCCCGCTTTCTGTGGAATGGCCGCCATCACGGGCAATCCTAGGAAAATATTTGTCGGCCCACGGAAAAGGGCGGGTTGGGCATTCGAAATCTTCATCTGGTTCAGCGGGCATATAACTGTGGTGGAAATATCATCAATCTCAATCATTGTGGGCAGTCTACACTCGGGCAAAGTATGGTCGACGAAGCATAGTATATGCACACATTTACGATTTAGCTATCTGGAAGCGTATTTGTCGGATACATGATTATATGTCTCCTCGGGTACAGTTTACATCGGATGGCATACATTGGTCTGCAAATTCCTATGGACAGTTCTCATTAAAATCAGTTTATCGCCTTTTTGTTATGATCGGCATCATTGGATTGCGCAAGATACATTTGGTGGCTAAGCAATCCTGCAGGTTGTAGTGCCTTCTTATGGAAGCTTTGAATGCGTTCATTGCCCTTGCCTGACAATCTATGCAATTGGAAAACCTCTTTTCCAATGCAATATGTTTTTTGCAAGATACATTCTGATACAGAGTACCATCTCTTCATGCTTTGTGCATCAATACAGCCTTTGTGGCAAGAGATATCTACCTTGTTATATGGACCAATTCCTAGTAGCCGAACTATCAAAGCTCATTTATTTCGATGGTGGAAAATTTCTTCAAAGACTACTATGCTCGGACAATTACGAGCGGTAATTCCTTCATTAATCACATAGTTGTTTGGAAAGAATATACTCATATTCGACTTGGGGATAGCAGCTTCTCGTATAGGAGATTGTTTGAGCATGCCTGAGATCACATATATACTTGGTGTTTGTCTACACAGGGCCGCATATACTCCCAACATATTCCTCATTTGGTTGCAAGGAATTTCTCTCCTCCCTTAAGATCGCGACGACCTCGGGTTATTCGTTGGGAATTGCCACCAACAGGCAAGTTAAAATTAAATGTCGATGCAGCAGTTGGTTGAACAAATACAGTTGCAAGCGCAGTTCTACGAAATCATTAGGGAGAATTTGTCTCCGCTATTTCTTTTCATTACCGGCTATGACGCCGTTGCGGGCTGAACTCATGACACTTAAGTATTCCTTGATCTTTTATGCCAGGGATCATGACCAACTACTAATCGAGACGGACTGTCGTCTGTTGCTTCATCACCTTTCAATACCGAATAGATACACAGGTTCACTAGCAGAGGATTTGTACCGCACACTACAATTTCTGAATATTAATGGATCCTCGTTGAATTACTACCCGAGGTAGGCAAATACAGCAGCGTATACATTATACCGACATAGGTTTCATCCTGCAGGTGTGACTATTTATAGCTTATTTACATCCTTGCCATGTGAAGTCCGAGGAGCTATATCATTTGATAAGTTAGTTCCCCATCTACAGTTCTGATCATTGTGTCCCAATGGGTTGGTGCATTCAACAATTACTTGCATATGCTATCAATTGGCATAGGCAACGTTGGTATGTTTTTTTACTTTTCATTTGCCTGCTTTACTCGGTTACTATTAATGCTGTCTGGGTAACAGTGCTTTATTCTCTGAGCTTGCTGCGGACTATTATCACATGCCGCTGGGAAATTATGCGGTCTTCCTACATTGGCTTTTGTGGTGGTGCCATGGCGTTGGATGTTAGTGTTCCTGCCTTTCACGAATGTGGTGGTTTGTCTCCCATTGGGTTGGCTATATTACCACTTTGTTGCATGTATCACTGGTTGATGCAGGCAACATTGGTATTGTTGTGCGGCATCAAGGATTGCTCACCGCTATTATTTATTGGCTATTTAACTGGTTGCCTGTCTTCATGCTGAATACAGGTAAAATCGGTATGTACATGGCTTATTCATCTTGGTTTCATTATTTGTGCATTCCTTCAATTAACCAATTCTTTTAATGTGGCAAACGAGCAAGATGGACCTTTGCATATGGATGTTGGCACAAGGATACATATGGATGTTGGGCCGGATCTTCACCATGTCCTCGTCCTCAAATAGCGACTTCTCCATTCAGTTATGAGATTCCTTACGTAGGACGATGTATATTTCTTCTATTACATGTCGCATATAATATCATGTGTAGGTTTTTTTTCTGCAAGCATTATGTAATCAGTTGCTATTCTTAAGTGAGAGAGTCTCCCACTTTATATATAACCACGGTATTCCTCCGCCACAAGTCAAGGTATTTTATTAAAAATCAGCGGATGGTACCGCCCGTCCGTCATCAAATATATATATATATATATATATATATATATATATATATATATTGATCAAAGGCATTTTATTAAATCAAATCCTCACTTTTGGCGGAGGAAAACCATATTACATCAATGTATATCAAATGCTTATCGGAAATGTAAAGCAGTGATGATAGTCATCCTCCAATCATATATGATATACCACATTAAAAACTTGCCAAGTAAAACTACCCTTGTGGATAAAACCTTGGCGAAGGAAAAAACGTACATATGTATATCATTGGAGCGAAGACTCAATACAAATGGACTCAAAAATACATCAGAAAATATGTACAAATTCCCACAATGCCCTGCTTCGAACATGGTACTAATCTAACAATGTGTTGTCTTTGTCGAGGCACTTGTGCAGCCCACTCGTTATTGTGAATGCCGATTTCAGCGGTGATCCTCATCAAAAGAGGTGCATGCATTAGCAAGCTGTCAAATCTGTAAACAGTCTATTTCAACTTCAAGCGAGGTATGTCCAGCCATGGAAAAGAAAAGTAAAGAAAGAGAAGGGCCTAAAGCTCAGCATGCATGGGCGGGAGTATTGGCAATGAGAAACATATTGCATGAACCAATGACCCATCAGCATCACGTAACACTGCCCTCCAGCAGCACCTTTATGGCTCGCTGCAGCATCAACATTCAGCTTTAATTTACCCGAGGGCGGCAGTTTCCATCATAAAACCTGTATGCGTTTGGTGCGGATAGGAGGAGAATAATAAGCAACAATTAACTATGGAATTGAAACCGCAAACTTACGATCAGAGACCGATAAGTACCAAATGTAAATGTCTTGACGAATCTATTCCCGAAGTCTATCCAACGAAAAGGATTGTTCCCCAAACTGTATCGCTGCATATTATTTCCAAATTTCCCATGCAGCTAGTAAAGGAACTACCGCAGATAATTATGGCACCACGAACTTTACGCCACCAACCTAGAAGATATATGCGCAATGTCGGAGCACCCTAACCTGGCAGTGGTCCTTCGAAAATAATGGATAGATGTGTCTATACTGCGGCAATGTTTGGACAGTGATAAAATATATGCTCCTATGAGATTGAGGCAACGCGACAAAAAGCACAATATGTTGGAAAAGCATAAGGCCACAATCGAATGTTTTCTGGCAGCGTTAAAGCATTATACCACAATATCCAAATGAAAATCTTGGCAGATGGCAAAGCACCTGGCCACCAAATGTAATGCAGGAATGGGTGTGGAACAGCTTTGGGCGACATGCTTCATATGCGACGCGTAAACTAAATTGTCCATTCTCTCCCGCAGTCTAGACCAAACCATCCAAAGATGGGGTTGTATGCAAGACATAGAAGGAATCAATATAACACAATCTCTTCCAAATATAGAATCATAAATATGGGCGTACATACCTCCACGAACTCTATATTTGTGGCGCATGAACTGAGACCATAATGATGACGATGTATGATATGTCCACCAAAGTTTACACTCATATGCGATCTGTAATGCCTCAAGACTGCGAATTCCTAATCCTCCATCCACTTTGGGATAACATACGGATGACCACGCACGCTATTGGTGACGGTGCTTTCACAAGAAATTTGCCATCTTCCTGTTCAACTCAGCGTCTACACTTTTGGGAAGCCTGGCTGCAGACATGACATGCAAAGGGGCATTGCAAATAATACAAACTGTATGAGAGTCACTCTACCCGCCATACTAAGCAACAGTTGGGACCATTCTATTAATCGTGCATCAAAGTGATTAATCAAAGAACTACAATATTGTGCTCTGTTTGCGCCTTTAAAAAGATAGGGACCTAAATATTTAATAGGCAAAGCGAAACTCGCATATGCAAAATAGTTGATCTCTGCTAAACGGATGTACCCTCACTTGCTACCATATGACTCTTATGATAATTAACCAATTGCCCTGATGCTCGCTGATATTGTTCTAAGAACTTTTTAAACCATCGCAAATTGCTAGAAGCACCATTCAGAAATATCAATAAATCATTAGCAAAACTATAGCGCCCCGGCCCGATACCGTCATCGGAACCAGTGCACCCGCCGCAGCCTACTATGAGAACTACGAAGCGTCAAGCGGATCAAGCGTACCTCCTTCATAATGTAAGATAAAAACCAGCGGAGACGTCATAAAATTTAAACCTTCATCGTCATTAAACACATAAAATGCAGCGGAATTAAAAGATGTTTGTTCCTCTTGCCAACATAAGGTTTAGATCAACATAGCAACAAATGAGTTTTCCAAACTGAAAAAGGTAGTCCAGCATCTATCTATTCCCATGTCCATCATCCCATTGAGCCCACTCGCCGTCGTCTTCAACAAATATCAACTCATATTCAGGCTCACCTGAAAAGGAACAGAGTAATTGTTCTTAGCGAAATTATCGCTAGCAAGTAACCCGTCTATACACCTTACGGAATCACACACGTCGAGTCACCAGTGTATAAAACATTGCCCAAAAATAAGGTGCTCGGTTAGCAAATAGCATCTTAATAAGAATTCCTCAAAGCAGATAAAGCACATATATGTACACAGATATGAGAACCAACATGTATTAAAACAACGTATCACATAGCAAGTCATAAACTAGTCACGTTTCTTGCATGTCAATTCTTATGCTCCGTGTATCATGATGCATGTACTTCTTTAAAATCACACACAACACCCATGCATATGTCTTCTTTCATAAACATGCCATGCATGTCATTTCACAAAACATTTCATCACTTTACATATCATATTCTTCGCGTAGCAGAACTTTATACCCTGTGGGTGATCAGTCCACAGCAAACATAACTTTATACCCCGTGCTGAAAGGTCCACGGCCCCATAACATATAACTTTATACCCCGTGCTGAAAGGTCCACGGCCCCATTACATATATCATAATCCGTGCTGAAAGGTCCACGGCCCCATTACATATATCATATATCCGTGCTGAAAGGTCCACGACCCCATAAAATAACTTTATTTTCTATGCTGATAGGTCCACGGCCCCATAAAATAACTTAATTTTCCGTGCTGATAGGTCCACGGCCCCATAAAATACTTTATACCCTGCTGTTGATTCACAGATCACGCTTTTATACCCTGCTTTCGCAGGCGTGACTTTTATACCCTGCGATCAACCAGCAGCCATCTTGTCTTTCGAAAACTTCAAACTTTTCTTGTAAACACATGTTCTTTCGCAAAGCAATTCTCAAATCAAATGCAAGTGCCCATGTCATGATGCAGAATACTCATGTAACAACATATCAAACGTATAAACATGCACACACACTTTACATATCAAGTACAAAGTCCTGAACCCCTATCACATTCTGCTCGTATCATTTCATATCCCTTCGTATTACGAAATCATCTTGAGTTCACACTTAACCTTGCTCGTTCATACTTCCTCAAACACACCCTTTTCGTACCATTTTGTGCTCTTTCATATTGCTAACTCACTTTGGATTCATACCTAACTTTACTCATTCACACTTAACGTTTACTACTCAAACACACCTCATTCATACCACTTCATGCCCTGTCATATCACGAATCCTCTTCGATTTCATACTTAACCCTACTCATTCGCACTTAATGTTACAACTCTAGCACACTTTCAAGCACTTTGTAATTCATGAACAATGGAAGATAATAAAGGTATCCCACACACTCATCTTACATATCAGGTATACGGTCTTGCACCTCAAACACTCTCTGTTTGTATCTTCCCAAGTCCGTTCGTCTCACTAATTCACTTGGGATTCAATCTTATTCTTACTTAGTCAATCTTACCATCTATTCCTCAATTACACCTCAAATACCCTTGCATGTTATGTTCAAAGGAAGTGTATAAAGCTGCTACACTTACATAGGGCACCTAAAGGGTCAAAAAGACTTCCAGTATACTTGGAACGCTACATGAAGCGCCTATAGTGACTTAGAGCGCCTATACTAGGCGTTCGAAGTGTTCGGGGATGTTCCGTAGACATTGAACGCCTACATGAAGCGCCTAATGTGACATAGAGCGCTTCATGTAGGTGTTCGAAGTGTTTGGGGATGATTCAGGACACATTGAACGCTACATTAGGCGCCTAATGTGACATAGAGCGCCTAATGTGGGTGTTCGAAGTGTTCTGACGGTTCTAAATTGCAGTTTTTCTGTACGGGAAAGCTTCAGGACACATTGAACGCTACATTAGGCGCCTAGTGTGACATAGAGCGCCTAATGTAGGCGTTCGAAGTGTTCTGACGATGCCAAACTGCAGTTTTTCTGCAGTAACTTCCTCTCCAACACCCTCCTTCTTCAACCCTTCCATTTTCAACACTTAAAGATCCATCTTAACATCTAGATTCATCTTACTTAACACACATCTAAACATGAATTGATGCCTAGTCATGCCTAGCAATATCTACTCTAGCCTTCATTCATTCACAACCTTCAAAAGATCTCATCAACTTTCCCAACAAAACAAGACTACAGCAATGTCATCACTCATCTCTCAATTTCCTGCACTTACTCTCAACATCTAAGTGTAGACAATCAACATAAGAGTAGCGCAAGACAATAAGCACGTCAAATATACACTTTTATGGGCATGCTTGACAACAACGAAGCACCACACAACTATTTTCATAAATATGGCCCAAAGAACAAGACTTTACACAATTAGCAACAAGACTTACATATAGCAAAGCATTTAAGATAGACAAGACAAGAATACTAATGTGTGATTCATGTTTTCTCTTTGTAAGAACATAGGGCCTAAAGTATCAAAATTTACGTAAAGCGTATAGAAAGATTACTTGCCTTGGAATCTAGATAAGCTTACGGATTTACTGCAGAATTTCTGTAAAGATTGCACCTAGGTTGCACGCTCTTCCTTCCTTTCCTTCCTCTTCTCTTCTTCCTTCCTCTTTCTTTTCTCTCTCTTTTCTCAGAATTTTCCTTCCTCCTTTGGTGTGAAAAACCGTCCCTCATGCTGAAATGGGAAGTTATATTAAATCTTGTAACTCCCTTAACTCCTAGTAGGGACTATTTTGATAATTTACTATGATTTCTTTTAATTCTACTTTTAATCCCTTTCTTTTGTTCTTCTATTTTGTGTAACTAAGTCACATTACCTACATAATTAATTAAGTTTCACTTAAGGTTGACCTAAGTATTGAAAGTTGCGCTTAAAATCACGGGGTATAACAAAAACCAATATGCAAGATCGATGGCATCCTTCCTCCGCTGAAACCACGAATATCTCCCAATGCAAAATGAGCCTTAAGACCTCATGAAAACCCTTCAGAGGCAAGAATAAATAAAAGAGGTGACAATGGATCGCCCTGCTTAACACCTCTGGATGGACAAAAATACCCACTTGGCTTACCATTTATCAATACATAACATCTCGTAGCTGCAAGATTATTCTTGAGTATTCGAACAAAACATACCGCAAAGCCAAACAACAATAATAACTTTTCTAAATATGGCCAAGAAACATGATCAAATGCTTTGTCCATATCAAGATTGATCATTACGTGCCCTCCACTGTACTTACAATCCAAAATGTGAACCATCTCCTTTGCTATAGTACTTGTTCCGAGATACTGTGACCTGGCATGAAGCCTACCTGCTCCAGGGAAATCAACCGTGCCAACAAGACAAGAAGACGGGTAGAGATGAGTCTAGTCACTACTTTAGACAAGAAATTCGTCAAACAGATTGGTCTAAAATCGGCAAATGTGGCTGGGTTTGGAACCTTAGGAATCAAACAAATAAGCGACGCCGCCATCACACTTGGCATTGGTATACGCAAGAAAAACTCATGTACTGCATGCAACACATCTATGCCGATTTCCTCCCAAAAATGTCTATAAAATGAGCCAGGAAAGCCATCAGGACCCAAGGCACTTGACAGGCTCAGTTGCCATATAGCAGCTCTTACCTCACTCAACTACGGCATTGATAGTACTTGCTCACTGTATGATTGTGTCAGAGTCTGTGGGATATGTTGCAATATCGTGTCATAATCCGCAGTTTCCTCCTTTGGAACATATTTTCACAGAAATGCACTGCCTCCATCTGAATGTCCGAAACACTCTCGTAGGTCGTCCCATCCGATCGATTAATGGAAGAAATAAATTGTTTTTGCCTCCGTATTATCACTATCCATGATTAATTAGTAATTAACATCCGACGTATCTTTCACCGTCCCTTGGTTTTCTGTGGCTTAGGCAACCCTGTATAGTCACAGATAGGAGACTCGTGGCTCCCGTATCGACCCACCAAGTGGCTATATCCAAAACAAAATTGACTTTAGAACAAACTGAGAATGTATCCTTTTTCTTGAGCCAAGAAATATAACCGGTACAATTCTTCTTTAAATGTCCTTCCTTATTGCAAAAGAAACAAGTCATCTTGTTGGGTGTGTCAGCAGTAGGCGCCCCTTTTTCCTTTTTACTTGCCTTCTGCACAATAACCTTTTCTGCAGCTTTACGTTTCTTTCCACCATACTTGGTGTGATAGCATTCACAACTTCATGCACCCCATTCTTTAACCTTTCCTCCTCTTGCACGCAATGCGTGATAAGTTCATTCACTGCCCATTTTTCTTTTTGGCAGTTGTAACTGACTAGGAAGTGTTTTAACTTTGGAGGCAAGGAGTTGAGAATCATGACAACTAGCATGTCGTGAGAGACATCCAGTTTCATGTTTCTCAATTGAGGAGCGATATGAGTCATCTCTAAGATGTACTCCCTTATGCTGTCGTTTCCACGGTACTGTTTCGAGCAAAGTTTCTTTAAGAGATTGCATGCTTCGGCTTTCTCATTCTTAACAAACCTTTGCTCGAGATCGGCCAAAAATTCTTTGGCCGTTTTGGACTCAGAAATGTGTCCCCTGAAGTATTGGGTGATAGTCTTTTGCATGATCATAAGACACATGCGATATGATCGTATCCGGCGTGCCTTGTGAGTATTTTTCTCACTGATACTTTTGTCTGTTGGTATAACGGGAAGCTCTGTATGCAACGGAGTGTCTAGATCAGCAATCCCTAGAAAGATCTCGAGTTGATCTTTCCATTGCTTATAGTTTGAACCGTTTAATATAGGAATATCCTTAATGTTAGACATTATTGCTGAAGAGCAAAAAAGAAAGAAACGGACGTAAATACACAACACTTGTAATCTTTAAACTACATAAAATCCGAATATCAAAATAGAACCTTAATTCCATCTACCAATTGTCTTTCAACATTAGGGCTCTTTGGAGTCATCCCAATACGTCCAACAATTGGGTATCGTGATCAATGTGACGGCTCTCCAAGCATGGGTTAACCACCTTCCTTTGGGCCGATGAGTTAACCTATGCATTCAAAGCTTAGCTGCCTGGCCCATTTGGGTTCACTACCTCTCTCATATGTGTTTTTGACGATCACACCTTTCATTGGGCCGATCAATGATTGGGTCAAGACATACGTGCCCTTACGATCATAACAAATATAGTGACGATTTTATAATGAAGGCTTTCGATAGAGTTAGTTGGGAGTATTTGGAACTGCTGTTGTGTCTCTTTGACTTCTCTGATTTTTTCGTCAGAATTATAATGAATCATTTAGGCAGCATCCATTTTTCGATTCTAATCAATGGTGCTCCAGCGGGGATCTTTCGGCCTAATATAGGGGTGAAGCAAGGTGACCCGTTATTGTCTTTGTTATTATTTTGTCCTCGAAGGGATTTAGTAGAGGTCTAAAGGCGCTAGTGGAAACGGGTGCCCTACAGCCTTTTCGCTTGGGTCGTGTTCCTTTCCATGTGACACATTTGGCAGGATGATTTGATGATTTTCCTTCGTGGAATTGTTTGTACTCTATCTAGGTTCAAATCTTTTTTGACACACTATGAAGAAGCATCCGGCCAAAAGGTTAATTATGGTAAAAGTAGTTTCATTTCTTCTACCAACATCACTTCGCAGCGTCGACAACAGTTGGCGGATGTTCTTGGTATGCATGTGTCAGGTTTGCCATTCCGCTATTTGGGATCTTTCTTGCATAAGGGCATTAGCCGCACACGTTATTGTACTTCATTGTTGGAGCACATTGACACACGACTTAATGGTTGGCATAACAAACTGCTGTCACCGGCAGGTAGATTGGTCTTACTGAGGTATGTTATTTCCTCCCTCCCTTTACATATTATTCCAGAAGGACGATTGACGAAATCGGTTATTAAGATCATAGAGCATAAGATGGCAAATTTCTATTGGGGGCCACACCGACACTGGGTGGCATGGTCCAATATTCAGACACCTTGCAATGAAGGCGGATTGGGCCTTCGAGATCTCCGCTCCCTTCAAGCGGCTTACTTTTGTCGCATATGGTGGCATTATCAACATAATCAGACACTCTAGAGTGCATATCTTCATGCGAAATATGGGAACCGCGGTGACTATCATCCCCGTATTATAGACTCGCCTGTCTGGAAGGCTATTTTGTCCACACATCTCCACTGTTCCACTCATAGTCTGCAGCATGGGAAGCAGCTCCTTTGGACAGCTTCGATATCAGGAAACTTTTCCTTACATTCAGCATATGATCTTTGTCGCGTATCACTTCCCACTCTCTAATGAGTGCAGGCACCTCGGTATGATCTATTGCTCCTGGATAATCGTGTTTTTTATTATTTATTGGATAATACTGCTTTCTAATAGTCACATTTCGTCTTTTACATGGATGATCTTGGGCATTGTTGGCGACGTCGGCTATGGCTGGCATGGATCGATTGCGTGGGAGATGTCCTATCATTATGTAGTGAATGTTTCAAATGTGGTAAATATGTACTCTTTTTCCTTCGTGCAGGATTTTATCTACAAAAATCCTGCAATGGTGGTTTTGCTTGCCAAGGTTTTAATGAGGCATAGCATACCACTTTTGAACACCCCCCATCGCGCTTCACAGATTATGGTGCTACATATCCTGTCCTCTCAGTAGTTACATACGGCTTTCTTATGACTTTATTTGTATCAAGATTATTCCTCCGTCATAAGTGAGGTTTTTCTTTTATAAATAAGATATGGAGACCTGCGCTCCTTCATTTAAAAAAACGGAAATTAAACTTAATACTTGATTATTATTATTTTGGATTTCTTTACAATAATAATAACAATAAAAAGGGTTTATATTAATATTACTATTTTCCTTAACAAACTTTAAATAATAACAATAGTAATCAAATTATATTCATTATTATTACTTTATTTTCCTTTAAAAAGAACTTTAAAATAATAATAACAATAATTACTTATTATTACTATTTTTCTTTAACAATAATAACATAATAATTGAATTATCATCATCATTATTATTATTTTCTTTAAAAAGGAAACTTTAAAATAATAATAATAAAACAATTTATTATTATTACTATTTTCATGAAAATAAACTTTAAATAATATAATAAAAATTATTATTATTTACTTTATCTAAAATAATAATAATAACAAAATAAATAAATAAACTTAAAATAAAAATAAAAGGGCTGGGGCCACGGGTAAGGTCGGGTCAGAACTCGTCCGGCCCATTATGAATTTTTGTTTTTCCCTTTTTTATTTTCTTGCAATTGGGCCGAGCCCACCGAATTACCCTTTTTTAATTTAATTGAAATTTCGAGCCAAGCCCTATTCTGGAACAGGGCCGGATCCGTCCCGATCCGGCCCATAACGCCTGCCAGGATTCCCGGTCGAAACTATCAGGAGCAAAAAGCTCCAGTTTTTTTTCCGCTAGAAGAAACTTGAGACCTCAGCTTCGCTGCGAGCCGCTGCTCCCACTAGGCCAGAAGGCCTTTCAGTTTAAGGGGAGCATCTCTAATTATATATTCAAGCAGCCATAATTCTAGGAAAAACAAAAAAGGCTGCTAAATTTTCGGGTGCAGGGATCGATCCACAGACCTTGCAATCTTTGTGTTAGGTGTTGGCCACCAGGCCAACAGCCTGTTTTTGACTGATAGGGGATCGTTTTTATTCATATCATACCAGAAGTTCCACCAGAATAAAATTCTGGTGGAAATTAATAAAAAACAGTTTTGACCCAAAAATTCCTGTTTTTTCAACATGAACATATTAACATAATTGACTTGATTAGGCTTACTCTCATACCACTTGTTGGATTTAATTTAATAAATCCCTGAATAGGACCGTTTAATCGAATTAATGGACAAAGTAACAAAACACAGAAAATATCTTGTTCCATTGTTGATGTTAATATAATCACGTATGCTGCAACTGTTCTGATGAAGAATCTGGCATGATCCAAGGATTCACGATCTCCCACCAATTGTTGATGCATCCCTTGATCGATTTCAACAATTCACTGCTTTACCTGATGGAGAGGCTAGACTGTGTGGGCTTTATAGAACAACGGTTGGCACACCCTCATTGGCACCCTCTATGGCCGATTTTCAAGTGGTGAGGAGGTGTAACCCCTGCTCCTTTATATAGAAGGAGAAAGGAAGAATCCTGATAGGTATAGAATCCAAATTTAAATTTGAAACCACACCTATCTTCCTTTATGGATAGAGATTTCCTTATCCCAGATACCTAGAGATATACTTGATATTTGTAGGACTTGTATAGAACCACTAGAAGGGGGGTTGAATAGTGGGTGCAGAAAAATTTGGTTTTTAAAAACCTTTGGACCAAACTACCCACTTCCGAAAACAGATTCTGTTTTCAGACTCGGTTTTAATTCACTGAATGATTAAGTTGTAGACCTCCAAAAATTGTGAAATTTGGTGAAGAAGTACTTTCAGATGTTATGTATGTGTCACAAACATTTTAGATCAGAATTCAAAGTATAAGACCTTAAAAAACATTTTTGCACAGATTGCATCAATCTTCTAGAAACTGTGATCTGAAATGAAAAATTTATTCCTAACAATTTACAACTCCAAATGATCTGAAAATTTTATGATATGACCCTTAGGATATGTACTTTAAAGGGTTGAAACATGTTTTCAAAATTCCTTTAGAAAATATGTCAAATACATTGATGTTCTCAACCTTTGTAAGTTTGAAATTCAGATTGCACTAGTCTCAGAACTATTAACGTTTGATTACCTTATACTTATCCAAATGAGGTGAAACTTATGCCAAATGAAAACTAGGGAGCGTGGCTATGTTTCTGAAAAACTTTATGATTTTTGAAATTCATTTATTATTTTTACTGTTGCAATGAAATCAATGTAGAAATTTTCAGCATGTGTCTATTTTGAATTCTTTCCTTGTGTGGTGCCCTCTTCAATGTCACCAATCTTGTGTGGCATATTCTCCACCAATTGAAAGGCCAAATAAGCTCCACCCAGGCTCCAACAAGATGTAATAGGTGTGTAGAATGAGCTGCACATGTGCATTTTCAAATTTGTTGCCAGATAGCTTCCACCAAATATTTCTCCATTTAATGAACTAGTTAGTTCATTAACTTTAAGCACTTCACTTAATGAACTAGTTTAGTTCATTAATTGTGGCACCTGAAATTAGTACAAATACAACAAATGTTTGTCATATGATGTAAGCTTTAATGCTTCATAGATTAATACGGAAACAATATATATAAGCATATAAAGTATGTTTATCACATAAACATGTCAAGTAGTAATTTGTTCATGCATTTCGTAAGCACGTAGCATTTAAATCATGCATTTGTAAATCACTCAAACCCTTTTTCTCAACAATATTATCATCAAGTTATCTTTATCCATTATCAAATATTATCTAATATTTAACAATAAATATTATTAAAATATTATTTAATATTTAATTGTTGTATCAACAAATATCTACTAGCCACAAGTGGGTTGTTGCTCCTCTGGGACCAGACGTCATACACTTTATGGTCGTTGCCTAATTTACCAAGGGCTATAGTCATAGTGATCCTCCTATTCAACGATTTTGACCATTTCCGAGCACCTCGTAGCATTCTCGGGGCGTCCAAAGATTCGCTCTTTTGAGCCCATCCATCGCGGTCTCTGACCATATGACTGTCTACATTTTGGAGTTTCCGTTTTAGACCACATTATATATCCACGAACATACCAGATGATCATTTAACGTGTGGATGCTTTACGTAACAATTAATATTATTACGTGACATATGTGACATATAATATTATCATACATAACGTCCACCTTCTGATTAATTCGTATAAACTTTATCAGCGTGCTGCGTATTACACGTATCTCGAACTAATCCCAATATTTTTGGCTTATTAACGTCGAACAAGGTTTTAGTTAATTAAAAAAAGTAGAATGATAACTCTCAAGCAGAGTGGATAATAACGAACAAAAGTGGAAAAAGAATTCATGTATTGGAGTCTTGTAAAGCTAACGTTAATAATCATCTATTTGCCATATTATTCCCGCATTAATAAATTTAAGTTATATTTTCCGTATTGTTTAAATTTGTTCTAGTTAAAATACAATCTAGGGTTACAATAACCTTCCATTGGAGCAAGACTGCATGGTTGGTTGGAAATAAGAATCATCTGTAGGTGAATTGGAAAGGATAGAACTCCGGGAAGTTTGAACTCTACAATCACAGTCTACAGTTTTTTTTTTCTTATTGCTATGGGTATGTAAGAGATGAAAATTCGAATTTTAGGTGATTTTATAAACTGAAAAAAACCAAATTAGACCTAAACCAAATTAGACCGATCAAATAGTTTGCTGATTAATTTGGTTTGATTTTGGTTTCAGAAAATCCAAACCGTTCAAAATGGTTCGGTTTTAAAGTGTCCAAAACCATCAAACTGCACTATGTACAATCCCACCCTGTAGTGGCCGCTATTTGGGTTCCATTATGGAGACCCACATTGCATGATTGAATTCCTAGAGATCATGTTGGATGTTTATGTAAGCAATAGGAGATCATAGTGAGGGTTCGTTATGTTGAAAATCTAGGATACAATTACTGAATTGACCGTACACCATCGAAAATGACTTGAGAACGTATGGGACAGAGAGCATTTCGAGGAAGAACAACACCTTAGTCGTCCATCTCTTGTAAAACTTGCCACCAAATGGCTCCGTCTTTGACATGTCTAGAAGTCTTGCTTGGTTGCAATAATAGATTGCTTTAAGAATGTTAGAAAATATGTATATGGCATAGGAAAAAACCAAACAAAAAATGACAATGAAAGCCGAGATGAGTTTCGAGATAGCTCCGTCCTCACAACAATTTTGTCTCTACCGGTGAGCAAGGTAGACTACAGCAATCAATGCTTCCCAAGATATAACGGCTTACTCTCTTTAGTTTGCTCTACTAGAGAGAGTTTGAATTTATTGGTAGAAGAGATTGATTGTAGAAAATAGAAGAAGATGAAGTGCTGCAGAAATTTTCTCACGTTTTCCAAGAATTTTCAAGTATATGTTAAAGATAGGAAAACTTACTATTTATAGGCTTCGAGTTCACAAATATGATGTTAAAATGACCATTTACTGCAG
>AP025049.1:18576574-18763554 GCA_036186865.1 Eustoma russellianum
TGGAAGTAAGCTACGAATTCCGCCTCCATAGTGGAGAATGCCAATAAGGTCTGTTTCGTGCTTTTCCATGAGATCGCACCTTTGGCTAAGGGTAAACACATAGCCTGAGGACGATTTCATAGCATCCAGCAAAATCGGAATCTGTATATCTAGTGATCTCTAACTTATCAGATCTCCGATACGTCAGTACGTGTTGTTTCGTTTCTTGTAAGTATCTCAGCACCCTCTTTGCCGCGGTCCAGTGATCCTTGCCCGGATCAGAGAGGTATCTGCCTAACATTCCTGTAATGAATGCCAAGTCTGGTCGTGTACATACTTGGGCATACATTATACTCCCTACTACCGAAGCATAGGGAGTATTCCTCATTTCCGAACGTTCAAACTCTGTTGGGGACATTGTTTCAGACTAAATTCTCCTCTTGCCACAGGGGTATTAAGTGGTTTACACTTATCCATGCTATACCGCTTCAACACCTTTTCGATGTATGCCTGTTGTGAGAGACCTAAGATACCTTGGGTACGATTCCTCCGTATCTCAAGTCCCAACACATATGAGGCTTCACCAAGGTCTTTCATCTCGAAATGCTTTCTCAGAAAGGCTTTGGTGTCGCTCAACATGTTTACATCGTTTGTTGCAAGCAGTATATCATCTACGTACAAGATCATGAATATGAACTTGCTCCCACTGAACTTGTGATACACGCATTCGTCAATTTGGTTTGCCTCAAAACCGAAGGAGACAACCACTTTGGCGAATTTGAAGTACCACTGTCGAGACGCTTGCTTGAGCCCATAGATGGATTTCTTTAGTCGACAAACCATGCCTTTTGGATCTCCCACCTCGAATTGAGGCGGTTGAACCATGTAAATGGTCGTCGAGTTCTCCGTTTAAAAAGCAGTCTTAACATCCATCTGATGTAGCTCAAGATCTAAGTGTGCCACTAAAGCCATGATTATCCGGAAGGAATCCTTCGTGATACTGGAGAGAAGGTTTCCGTATAGTCTATGCCCTCCTTTTGGGTAAACCCTTTAGCAACAAGTCGAGCCTTATATCGTTCTACGTTGCCTTTTGAATCCCGTTTGGTTTTAAATATCCATTTGCAACCAACGGGTTTCGAACCTTTAGGCAACGAGACGACATCCCATACCTTGTTGTCGTGCATAGACTTTATTCTTCTTCCATGGCTTTATCCACTTTTCTGAATTTCGACATTGCAATGCTTGTTGGACGTTTTCGGGTCATCGTCCAACATACCAATATCGAATTCGTGTTCTTGGAGATACACCACATAGTCGCTAGGTATGGGGTTTCTCCGTTCACGAGTGGATCTCCTTAGGGGCACTTGTTCTTGATACTGTAGGTTCCTGAACTGCATCAGCCGGCAATTCATCGGGTTCTTCAGTAACTTCCTCAGGAACATGAACTTGTTCCTGTGGAGCGTCACTACTGGGATGAGGTACCTCAGGTGCGGGTATCGCTGATGCTATCTCCCCAAAAGATGGTTCGATTCGCATTTCTGTCGCATCTGAGTGTGCCTCATCTAACTCGATGATCTGCTGATGCAAATCATTCCCCCCGGAACCAAAGTATCCTCAAAGAACTTTACCGAATTTGTCTCGAAAAACACTTTACTTGTGGGATCGTAGAATTTATACCCTCGTGACCTTTCCGAGTAACCAACGAAATAGCAACTAACTGTTTTGGTGTCCAGCTTTCTTTCATTTGGTCTGTAAGGCTTCGCCTGCTGGACAGCCCCAAACCCTTATGTGGTTAAGGCTAGGCTTACGCTTAGTCCATAACTCATAAGGGGTCCTTATCGTTGCTTTAGTTGGTACTCGGTTGAGGATGTAAGCTGCGGTTTAAGCGCTTCTCCCCAGAGGAATAATGGTAGGTAGTTTGACTCATCATACTACGCACCATGTCCATAAGTGTACGGTTTCGTCTTTCAGCTACACCATTCATGCTTGGTGACCCAGGCATGGTGTACTGAGGGACGATTCCGTTTTCCTCTAGGTATTTAGCAAATGGTCCTGGACACTGTTCTCCTGATCCATCATATCGACCGTAGTATTCACCCCCACGGTCCGATCTGACGGCTTTAATCCTTTTGTTGAGTTGTAACTCAACTTCAGCTTTAAAGGATTTGAACATGTCTATTGCTTGCGCTTTTTCTTTAATCAAGAATATGTAGCCATATCGCGAATAGTCGTCAATAAAGGTGATTAAAATAAGAGTGGCCATTTAGAGTAGACGGATGAAATGGGCCACTAATATCGGTACTGAATCAACTCTAATGGACTATTGCACGATTTTCTTCATATCTTCGGACTCTTAGTTTTGTTTTTCCTTTAGCACAAAATACACACGTACTCTAAGTCGGTTAAGTCTAAAGGATTGAGAATTTCTGATTTTGACAAGACGTTCTATTCTGTTTTTTGGACACGTGTCCTAAACGTCGATGCCAAAGTGATCCTGTATTCTCATGAGTTAATTTTGCTTTAACGTTTTGCGTTACAACATGCAAGGTTCCCTGATTTTGAAGCAACATTTATTGAATAAAGTTTATCAATTTCGGACATTATACCGTGACCAATCAATCTAGAAGCATGATAAAGTTGGAAATTTCCATTTCCAAAAAACCGTAATATCCACTTTTATCCAATCGATAAAACGAAATAAGATTTCGTTAAACGATGGTACTACAAAAGTGTCATGCAAATCTAGAAAAACCAGAAGTCAACAGCAATCTGAAATGCCCATGGCTTCAACCTTTATGCCGCTGCCATTTCCCCAATAGACGTATCTTTCATCGTCTTGGTTTTCTGTGGCTGAGGCAACCTGCATAGACAGATAAGTGAGTCGTGGCTCCCGTATCGACCCACCAAGTGGCTATATCCGAAACAAAATTAACTTCAGAACAAACTAAGAACGTACCTTTCTTCTTGAGCCAAGAATGATAACCGGTACAATTCTTCTTAGATGTCCTTCCTTCTTGCAAAAGAAACAAGTCATGTTGTTGGGTGCGTCAGTAGTAGGCCCCTTTTCTTTTTGCTTGCCTTTTGCACAGTAACTTATCCACAGCCTTTCGTTTTTGCCACCGGACTTGGTGACGACAGCATTCACAACTTCGTGCCCCTCATTCTTAAGCCTTTCCTCATCTTGCACGCAATACGAAATTAGTTCATTCACTGTCCATTTTTCCTTTTGGCAGTTGTAACTGACCAGGAAGTGTTTGAAACTTAGGACGGGTAAGGAGTGAGAATCCATGACAACTAGCATGTCATTCAGAGACATCTCTAGTTTCATGTTTCTCAATTGAGACGCGATGTGAGTCATCTCTAGGATTGTACTCCCTTATGCTGCCAAATCCATAGTACTGTTTCGAGCAGAGTTTCTTTAAGAGATTGCCCTGCCTCGGCCTTCTCATTCTTACAAACCTCTGTCGAGATCGGCCAAAAATTCTTTAGCCGTCGTGGTCTCAAAAACGTTGTCCCCTGAAGCATTCGGGGATAGTCTTTTGCATGATATGAGACACATTGCGATTTGATCGTAACCAGCATGCAATGTGAGTTTTTTCCTCACTAGTACTTAAGTCTGTTAGCCACAGTGGACGATTGACTGTAACGCAGTGTCCAGATCAGCAATCCCCAAAAAGATCTCAAGTTGATCTTCCATTGCTTATAGTTCGAACCGTTTAGTGTAGGAATTTCCTTAATGTTAGACATTATTGCTGAAAAGCAAACAAGAAACGGAAGTCAATATACAACTTTAAACTGCAATAAAAACAATATCAAAATAGAACCTCGATTCCATCTACCAATGCCTCCTTTCCATATTAGGGCTCTTTTGGAGTCATCCCAATATCTTCCAACAATTGGTTGTAGTGGTCAATATGACGGCTCTCCAAGCACATGTTAACCACCTTCCTTGGGCCAATGAGTTAAATGATGCATTTAAAGCTTCGCCGCCGGGCCCATTTGGGTCCTCACTACCATGCTCATATGCGTTTTCGACAATCACACCTTCCTTTGGGCCGGTCAATGATTGCCTCCAACACATACATGCCCTTCACGATCATAACAAATATAGTGGCGATGATATGATTGCCGCACTTAAGGGGATCTAAATATTAAGCCCTACATTTGCTAAGTCGCGTAACTTATGGTTCTAAATGATCCGTAGTTTCCTGACTGACCCTTTTGCACGTACCGTTGCATACTTAACACAACATCCGTCTCGTTTTACTTAAACCATTTCGAACCAGCTTGATTCCCTTTACGGCTCAAATAAGAACCACCTTGAACCAAGCTCGATTCTCCTTACGGTGTAAAGGACAACAATATCTTATCAATCAATTGTAACAATTGATATAACCTTATGATGGATCACATTGAGTGTGAAGTGAACCGATTCAAGTAATACCCACTTGCCATAAGGGGTATTACCATTCCACATAATTTCCAGGCACACCGGTGGAGTCACAATGGTCTCGCTTAAGTACCGCCTTCCTTAGACAAAATATGTGTACGTGTTTTTATCACAACTCAACGAGTCATCTATCACAAGTAATAAACCGCTTTGATTGATAAGTGTTGGTTAATTCAGTCAACTTAGGCCCATTCGAATTAACTTGGTTGAACTCAGTCACAACGGCGGAGTCAAGCCAAGATTCGGATCCTTATTGGGTTAACTTTCTTCACTTTATTTTAACTGCATGCATATAAAGTATCCCATCCACTTTGCCAATAATAACCGGAATTAGAACTTAACACTTGATTATTATTATTTTGGATTTATTTAAAATAACAACAATATAATAACAAAACTTTACTGATTATTATTATCCTTAATAAACTTTAAAATAAAAACAATAATAATAAATTATTATCATTATATTTACTTAAATAAAAAACTGAAATTAAAAAGGAATAGGGGAAGGGGGCCGCGGGTCGGGTCGGGTAGAACCCGCCCAGCCCAAACTGTTTTCCCCTTTTTTTTATTTGTCTGAAACCTTTGGGCCGAAAAGCCCTATAATAGAAACCTGTGGGGCCCCGCCCCATCAGCAAGCCTGCTAGTGAAGCAATTGGAATCCAGTCTGCCAGAAGGAGACCAGATCCAGCCCGCCACAGCAGGGCCCAACAGCAAGAGGCCCAGTCCGCCAGAAGCCCTACCGAAAAAGAAAGAGACTTTGGCCCCCTTCCAGGATCGAACAGCTGACCTCTCGCTATTTGGAGCGCACTGCAACCACTGGGGTAACAGGCTATTTTGTTAGTTTAAGTGATTGCTACTTTATATATATTAAACTCCAGGTTTTCCTAAAAAACAAAAGACAGCCGAAATTTTCACAGAGAGGGATCGAACCCGAGACCTTTTGGCTGCTGAAGCGCTTTTGTTCCACCAGGCCAGAAGCATTCTGTTTAATATTAAGGAGGCTTTGATTTATATTAAAACCTTGAAATTCTGGAAAATCAAAAACTCCTAAAATTTCGGCCAGCAGGAATCGAAACTGGGACCTTCAGGATCTTAAAAGGCGTTGCTACCACTAGGCCGAAACATATTTTGTTCAGAAGAGAAGGCTGCTTTCTTTTTATATTATAAACCAGGATTTTCAGAGAAAACAGAAAAGCAGCCGAAAACTTCGCAGCTGGAAGGTTTGAACCTTAGACCTGCTATTCACTATCGCAGGCGCTGGCCATCAGAGCGAACGCTATTCTGTGTTTATAAGTCCCGCAGATTTCATATATTAGTAAAAAAATAGAAACTTTTCATTTGCCATCACTTGTTTCGAAAAACGTTTTTTACCGAAAATTTCTGTTTTTTTAGTATGAACAGATTAACGAAATTGATTCGATTAGGTCTGATCTGATACCACTTGTCGGAATTTAATTTAACAAACCCCTGGATAAGACCGTTTAATCGAATCAATGGACAAAGTAACAAAATGCGGAAATATACCTTGCTCCATTGCTGTTGTTAATCTGAACACGTACGCTGCAACTGCTCCGGCTGATGAAGAATCTGGCGTGATCCAAGGATTCACGACCCTCCCACCAATTGCTGATACACCCCTTGAACAGAATTAACAATTCACTGCTTTACTCGATGGAGAGGCTAGGCAGTGTGGGGCTTTATAGAAAATTTGGCACACTTTACCTCTAATACTGTATGGCCGCTGTGGTTTTGCCTTTTGCATACTGTGTATGCGTCTATTTTTGATAATCTGAGGAGGTGAAGCCTCCTCCTTTATATAGAGGGGGATTGAAGGATCTGATACGATTAGGATTTAAATTTAAACTTAAATTTAATTTAATTTTAATCTAAAATTCAAATTTAAATCTGAATTTAAAACCCAACCTTATCTTCCTTTATTAAATATTATCTAATATTTAATAATAAATAGTATTATTAAATAATTAGTTAATATTTAATTATTGTACCAATAATTATCTAATAGCCCACGTGGGGTTGTCGCCCCTCGGGGACCAGACGTCGTACGTTTATGGTCGTTGTACTTTGAGTCCATCCATCGCGGTCTCTGACCATATGACTGTCTACCATATTCGGGGTTTCCATTTAAGACTACACTATACATCCACGAGTATACCCGATGATCACTTAACGTGTGGATGTTTTACGTAACAATTAATATTATTACGTGACATATGTGACATATAATATTATCATACATAATGCACACTTTATTATTAATTCGTATAAACTTTATCAACGTGCTGCGCATCACACGTATCTCGAATTAATCCCAACACACGAAAGACGAGTTAAGGAGGTTGGCCAACGCCAAGAACCAACGATGCATAGAACTGAACCGAAGCGACTAAGGATGGCCAAGGAGATCAAATCCCTACTGGCTGAGAACTCCTCACTCTAAAGTGGAAAGGAGGAGGCCCATACTCGGTTAGCAACCTCCAATTTTCGTGTGGATGAGCTGTAAGGGAGGATTTCAGATTTGGAGCTGACGTCAGTGCAAGCCAATCTCATGTCGAATCTTTTCAAAGGCAATTAAAGTTTGAAGGGAAGAACAGGGCTGAGTTGGAGCAGTAGCTGGCACAGATGCAACATGTTCATCAGCAACTGGTCATATTATGGCCCGTGAATTTTTTTTTACTTGAAGAGGTTGTCAGGCATTACACATGACACTTAACATATATATATTAGATATACACACTACACACGACAAGTGAAGGAAAAAAATAAAGTAGATAAATATAAACTAAAGATTCTAATAGGATTAGGAGTTAAAGAGATAAAGCTTAAATTAAAAATACAAATTCAAATTTAAGTAAGAGATGATAACAAGATTAACTTAGGAATTTTGTATAACAACTACCTATATCTATACACATAACACACAAGAATTCAACCCTAATTTCCATAGCCAAAAATCAGCCAGCCCCATCATCAGTCTCCTGCCGATTCCTTTTTTTTTTGTGTTCCTCAAATTTCTGGCACAATCCTTATTCCTTCAAGTTTAATTTCTTCAATCCTCACATTATCAACAAACAACAACCGGTTTCCTCCAAATGTTCAGCCATCCTGCCGCCAGACCTAAGCCAAGAAACAAATAATTTTTGGTCCGTTCTTCATCCGTTTTTCACGTAATACGTTTAATCGAGATACGAGGGCAAGTACTTGATGCGTGCAACTCGTGGGCCTCCAACGATTCCACCTTCCAAACGTCCTTCACAAAGGGTTAGGCACAAGGAAGAAGACTTCCCCTTGCTTCCTTAGTGATTAAAAACGTGTGGATTAAACGAATGAGCAAGACCAACACTTCAAGATGGTCGTTGATCAGGCAAACCAAAACGGCCCTCCCTGGACGGCACCTTTAAGTAATGGCAACACCTTCAATATGCTCAACTTTGAAGGATCTTAACCTAGGTTTTTAATGCAAAACCAAGAAAACAAAGTATCACACAAAGTGAATGAAATATCAAGAATTGTTATTCATCAAAAGGTGAGTTTACAATCAGCCAAAGGGGTCTATTTATAGGCCTAAAAAAACGTCCCCTTTCAGCTTGAAATGGCTAGAAATAATTCAAATAAAACTATCTAACAAACATTTAAATTTGAACTTTGCTTGACTTTCAAAACTAAGATAATTCTAGCTAAAACTTGAAATGCTTGGAAGTTGATATCTTCAATGTATCTAGCAGCTTATGGCGTCTTGGAGGAGTTGTTTGATGAGTAGTATGCGCTTGGATTTGAGTTCACAAGATGGCTGAAGTTTGAATTCAAGTGGAGTTTGAATTTGACTTCAAACTTGAATTCAATTTTGCATTGTGATCTTATCTTCCTTATTCTTCAAAAAATGGCGTTGTAGGACCTTGAGATGATAGCTGAATCCTTTTTGAAATGTAAGCCTCAAATTGGTTGACACTTGAATTCAAATTATGGTTGAATTTGAATTCAAGTTTATCTTCAAGTTCAAATTCAAGTAAGATGTCATCCTCCAATTTAAAGTTGTGTCCCCCCTTTTGTGATCCTTGGAGATGTTTTTGATTTTAATTTGGACTATGAAATCCTTCTAGGACACATTTGAATTTGTCTTAGTGTAGACAAACATTCTCTTCAAACATTCTCTTCAGACATTCTCTTCAAACATTCTCTTCAAACATTCTCTTCAAACATCCTCTTCAAACATTCTCTTCAAAAATTTCATGTACCTAATTTACCTACAAAGAAAAGACATAAAACAAAGATCACAAGACACAAGATAAAATTCAAAGACAAAGAATGTAGACGTGCATGCTGATACACGTTCAAGTTGAAGGTTCAATGAAATGAACCCAAGGAGTCTTAGGTTCATCTTGAACATGCTTGTACAAGAAGGTGGCAACTTGATGACAAAGTTCCCTTGCCCTCCTTCTTGTTATAGGACCCTTAACCTCTTGGGCCCTTGATCCTCATCGGACCCTTGATCCCCATCAGTACCCTTCCTATATTTGCATGTTTTTGCAAATCTTATGACTATATATTCATAGTAAAACCGGGTCATACATGTTCGTATTTGTGTTTGTTATGGTTGATTATATATATGTCTATGTTTACATGTGTCTACCGAATACATATGCATGAGTTATATCTATGTTTTTTATGCTGCAGACGGATGAATGAAGCGGTCGAAATCTAATTGTAGGATGGGGTAAACATATAATTTTCTTATGTATAGGAGCTACAATCTATGATATAGTGTGAGCATATACATGTGTGTGTGTCGTTTAAAATATGTGTATATGTTTCCGTCGTGAATTGCGAATTGTGGTTGGGAAGATGTATTTACGTGTGAGTAATATATATTTGAAAATAAATCTATTTGCTAAGTTTATAAACTGTAGTTACTACGATATAGATTGTCAAATTGATTCAAAAATGGGAGGCAGGGTAGTGACCACTGCCTTGGCCGATGTGGGATAGTGGTGCCTAGGGAAATTACGGCCAGGCTTAAAAAAAGAATGGGTTATCCATTTTTCCAACAATATGACTAATATCATATACATATATGTAGATATATATTATAGGGGAATTTGTATTCTTATGGCTGGAAATGATTGGATACTGAATGAAATATATGAATATGTGTAGCTGAATAATTTATATGCTTATGAAATTTTTGGTTTATTACTGCGGGTTAAATTTATGTTTTGATTTGTGTAGGAAACAGTTTAGGAAAAAAAGGTTAATTAATCGAAAAGGTAATGTTCTGGAGCGACGTGGTACCAAAATTGTTAAACAAAGTTCTACTGTTTGAGTCTTTCGTTTTTTTATGCATATACCAAAAAGAAAAGAAAAAGAAAAGAGGTAAAGTTAGTTGTCTGTTGTGCTGGGCTAATTCGGTCAGCAGTATTGTGATAGGATAATATGTAAGTCTCCTTTAGGTGTGAGTTCAGAATGAGGAGTTCTAGGTCCCAAGAACTGGAGCAGCAGCGCGAACAAATATAGTAGAGACCGGTTGCTATTGCCAGCACGAGATGGCTGAGCCATGGCGGGTTTATAAGCAATATACAGCGCTTGTGGTCAGGTAAGTGGTCTATCTGTGCTCGTTATGTTGTCATGCATCAGAGGTAAGTGGTCTATTTGTGTTTGTTATGTTTATCATGCATTAGTGTGTTGTTTGTTGCATATCTGTAATTGGATTTTCTCTATATATGAGTTGTGTGTATATGTGAGACATGTATGTAAACTGGGTGTATGTAGGTTGTACGATTTCAACGCGTATTGTATATGTATAAGGATGTGTGAGGGTATACATACACGTATATATGCACGTGTATGGGCGCGGGCATATGTATGAGTATGGATACACCAGATTACATATGATATGCATTTGCATTCATGGCACGTGCATTTGCATGAGGTATACTGCGTCTATAGGGCGTGGGTACCGGGATGATATACTATGTATATAGGGCATGGGTGTCATGAGACAGGCCGCGTCGGGTGTCCAAACGGCAAGTGGTGGCTAGAGACCACGATGCTGGATTTAGGACCCGGGCCATGCATTGCACGGTAGAGATATATGCATCGTGCATGACATGACTTTTGTTGCGCATGACACGTAGAGAGGGGCATGCATCATGAAGTTGCGCATTATTATGTGGAGTGACTTACCTTCCGCAGTTTATTTACTTCATTGGTATGTATTGTTCTCTTCTTTGTTATGTGATTATTGGTTTGTTGTGTATGTCATATTTGAGAAGAGCATGCATCACGGTAATTGAGGTTGAGCTGATGAATTATTTATTTTTTGTTTTTGAAGTGTTAACTGTTAAGATAATTAAGTGAAATTATTTGTGGACTAATGACGTGTATGTTAACTGTAAAGGTTATGTGTATTTGCTTCTGCATGTATGATTTCTATAACAAGTATATGTAGGTTGCTTACTGAGCCCGTTGATTTTGGCTCACACGACCACTCACCAGTTTTGCAGGCATGAGAAGTTAGGGTATGCTTACACAGGAGTTGGTATACCGTAGAAGATCGAGACGGGAGATTTTGAGACTAAGATATTCAGAAAGGATTTCAAAGGTTGGTTGAGACAGTTATTTCGATATTCGAAGTTTATGAGATTAGTGTTTACATACATTTGACTATTGTATTGATTAGAAATTTTTAGACATTGTGTTAATGATGATGATTATTTTATCGAGGGTTTTAGTAATGACTTCCGCTGACATCGATTTGCGTTATTATGATGACGTGTAGTTGATTTGTATCGACGCCTTGCATTCTCCCGAGCGAGATACGGCAGGTGAGTCGTTTCGAGTACTATGGCTCGGGACGGGTCGCTACAGTTGGTATCAGAGCATGGCTCCAGATCCAAGGCGGAAGCATAGATTTAGGCCATGATTTTAGAAATTAAGTTACGACTTTGCTCCTACGTCACGATCTTAAACATAAGTACTGATTTTTTTAGTCGTAAGCAATGATTATATGTGAAGCATGTTATTAAGTGATGATCCTACCTGTACGTCACGATTTTTAGACCAAAGCGATGATCTTGATTAAGAGTTGATATTCGAGTTAAGCAGTGATTTTAGCCATAAACGCTGATTATATACTAAGTATGATTTGAAAATAAGAAGTTATCTTAGACATAAGTGGTGATCTGAACATTGGGTGATGATTTGAACATAAGCACTGATCTTAATCATAAGCTATGATTATATTCTAAGCATTAAACTTAGAAATAAGTAATGATTTTAGGCGTAAGGAATGATGATGCCGAGTATCGATTCTAGAGGTAAGTCATGACATTAGACATATGTGATGATCGGATAAGGGATATGCCCACGTATACCTAGGGTACTCCATATGACTCTGAATTATTTGCCTGACCTAAGAGATGATTATAACTATTTGTAAAATTCCTTAGGTGTGACCCCTGCAAACTGGTACCGTTATGATAAATAAAGCAAGTTCACGCCTCTACATCGTCAGTAGTGTCGGAATGTGATTAGGTCTAAGTGGGGATCGTAGTTCTTAAGAGATGATTTGTAGTAAAATGATAATGACTAGGTAGCGATTTATTAGCGTTATGATCAGTAGAGTTTAGCGAAGAATACCGTACAAAGGGGTTTATGGTTATAATTAAGATGTTGGATTTTAGAGTATCACATAAGCCGAAGATATTAGTCTTATTAGGAATATTGATTGATAGTGATAAGCGAGCATTACCAAAATGAGTACAGTGTAATGACAAATTTATTACAAATTTAGGTTAAGTGTTGATTCCTAGGAACATGTAAGTACTGATGTATTACCAAAATGAGTACAGTGTAATGACAAATTTATTACAAATTTAGGTTAAGTGTTGATTCCTAGGAACATGTAAGTACTGATGTATCGAGTAGGCTTGAATTGAAATAGAATAAGTATGAACAAGTAGTGGTTTCTTTTTAGGTGAGATCTAACTAAATTAGAATTAATGGTTGAAATAAGCAAGTATAGAAGTACGGTGTATCAGTGTGGCGTGCGGAAGCATGGTAAATTAGAATGCGTTAACTCGATCAATACTTAGTATGTCATACTAGGATTGGACAACTTAAGTTAAAGATTTATAAGAAATGGTGCATAGGTGGATTTTTCATTTAACAGTAAGGGGTGACTTAGAAAAATTATACAAAGTATTGGACTATCATTTTTTTCCAAATAGTTAAACATTTCTTACAAGCATGTACACCAAGGTATACTCTATATTTAAAAGGTTTTTTTTGCTTCTGAGTATTTCAACTACCTTCATTATCCTATATAGTCTATTACTTTACAAGGCTATATTCTTTTTCGAATTCATAAAGCCACCTAATGGAATTTTGACTACCCCTGACAAAACTGATATATTTCAAAATAATGATGCTTTCAAAGGTCGATATGTTTATTTCTCAAATTTTCGTTTAGCCATATTGAGTTTACTAAAATAAATGTGATTTGTCAACCATTGACATTGCAAGCATTTTACCATTAAATGTTTTTGCATATATTTATCTGTTTGTGATGAACTTACTTAATTTGTGAAACAGAAATAGTTTCCAAGTATATGTACTTATTTTTTTAAAAAGAGGGGTACCTTATTCAAATTGTTTTCTGAAACTTCATAATTGATGATTTTTCAATTATTATATTTTGTAAAACAAAACATAGCTTTCAAAATATATATTTCTTCGGAAAGAAAAAGACATTACGTTCAAATCGTTTTGCAAAAAAAAAAAGAAATTTTTACGATTGGTGTGTTGCAATTGTTTTAAAAGTGGCTTTGACCGTAGTACTTTTGTGAACCAGTTACATCATTGTTTTATAAATGGTCATTTGAGACACCGCATTACGAAAACCAATATATGATACCTTTGAATTTTTGTGTAAAAAAAATTAATAGATACTATCTCAAATAATTAAAGCTATATTTTGAAATTTTAGCTACATAAGCTACATTTTTATTTAAAGAAAAATATGTCCATACATATACTTCTTATATTGGGTTGTTGATGATAATATCTCCGGAAAGGTAAGGACATGATCATAGAGCTAATTCATAAGTATATAAGAATTGATTTCAAGGACTTGATTTTATATTTATGAAGTGTAACGAATAATACATCAGAGGACTTAATGAATATTTCGGATGGTCATGTACTTAAGAGATAAATCATATATAAGGAGTTAAAAATTCAGGATTGTAGATTGCAATAAGTTGAACGATACACGTCAAGTGGTATAAATGGAGGTTTATAAGTTGAAATTATAGAGAATTAAGTCAAAGAGTGTAGTACACCTAAGAACTAATTTTAGAGGACTGCTGATGATGACGGATGTAAGTACGTTATAAACCGATGATTGGGACATAAAACTCCAATATGATGACAATACCCCTAAGTTTGATCCTAGAGCTTTAAGAAGATAGGAGATGATCTTAAATAAGCAAAGAATAATAGAGTTAGAAACTACCTTGTTGGTATACAGGAATGATTCTGAGGACTTCAGAAAGTGAAACGGTTAACGTATTACAATATGCAATGGATATTTAATATGGTCATACTAAGTCGGTGATCACCTCAGACGCAAATTTCGAGGACGAAACATTTTGTAAGCGGGGAAGAATATTATGGCCCGTGAATTTGTTTTTCTTGAAGAGGTGTTAGGCATTACACATGACACTTAACATATATATATTAGATATACACACTACACACGACAAGTGAAGGAAAAAAAATAAAGTAGATAAATATAAACTAAAGATTCTAATAGGATTAGGAGTTAAAGAGATAAAGCTTAAATTAAAAATACAAATTCAAATTTAAGTAAGAGATGATAACAAGATTAACTTAGGAATTTTGCATAACAACTACCTATATCTATACACATAACACACAAGAATTCAACCCTAATTCCCATAGCCAAAAATCAGCCAGCCCCATCATCAGCCTCCTGCCGATTCCTTTTTTTGTGTGTTCCTCAAATTTCTGGCACAATCCTTATTCCTTCAAGTTTAATTTCTTCAATCCTCACATTATCAACAAACAGCAACCGGTTTCCTCCAAATGTTCAGCCATCCTGCCGCCAGACCTAAGCCAGGAAACAAATAATTTTTGGTCCGTTCTTCATCCGTTTTTCGCGTAATACGTTTAATCGAGATACGAGACAAGTACCTTTTCTATATTTGCATGTTTTTGCAAATCTTATGACTATATATTCATAGTAAAACCGGGTCATACATGTTCGTATTTGTGTTTGTTATGGTTGATTATATATATGTTTATATGTGTCTACCGAATACATATGCATGAGTTATATCTATGTTTTTTATGCTGCAGTCGGATGAATGAAGCGGTCGAAATATAATTGTAGGATGGGGTAAACATATAATTTTCTTATGTATAGGAGCTACAATCTATGATATAGTGTGAGCATATATGTGTGTGTGTCGTTTAAAATATGTGTATATATTTCCGTCGTGAATTGCAAATTGTGGTTGGGAAGATGTATTTACGTGTGAGTAATATATATTTGAAAAATAAATCTATTTGCTAAGTTTATAAACTGTAGTTACTACGATATAGATTGTCAAATTGATTAAAAAATGGGAGGCAGGGTGGTGACCACTGCCTTGGCCGATGTGGGATAGCGGTGCCTAGGGAAATTACGGCCAGGCTTAAAAGAAAAGAATTGGTTATTCATTTTTCCAACAATATGACTAATATCATATACATATATGTAGATATATATTATAGGGGAATTTGTATTATTATGGCTGGAAATGATTGGATACTGAATGAAATATATGAATTGGTTTATTACTGCGGGTTAAATTTATGTTTTGATTTGTGTAGGAAACAGTTTAGGAAAAAAAAGGTTAATTAATCGAAAAGGTAATGTTCTGGAGCGACGTGGTACCTAAATTGTTAAAAAAAAAAGTTCTACTGTTTGAGTCTTTCGTTTTTTTATGCATATACCAAAAAGAAAAAGAAAAAAGAAAAAGAGGTAGAGTTAGTTGTCTGTTGTGCTGGGCTAATTCGGTCAGCAGTATTGTGATAGGATAAATATGTAAGTCTCCTTTAGGTGTGAGTTCAGAATGAGGAGTTCTAGGTCCCAAGAACTGGAGCAGCAGCGCGAACAAATATAGTAGAGACCGGTTGCTATTGCGGCACGAGATGGCTGAGCCATGGCGGTTACAAGCAATATACAACGTTTGTGGTCAGGTAAGTGGTCTATCAGTGCTCGTTATGTTGTCATGCATCAGAGGTAAGTGGTCTATTTGTGCTTGTTATGTTTATCATGCATTAGTGTGTTTTTTTGTTGCATATCTGTATTTGGATTTTCTCTATGTATGAGTTGTGTGTATATGTGAGACATTAATGTAAACTGGGTGTATATAAGTTGTATGATTTCAATGCATATTGTATACGTATAAGGATGTGTGAGGGTATACATACACGTATATATGCACGTGTATGGGCGCGGGCGTATGTATGAGTATGGATACACCAGATTACGTATGATATGCATTTGCATTCATGACACGTGCATTTGCATGAGGTATACTGCGTCTATAAGGCGTGGGTACCGGGATGATATACTGTGTCTATAGGGCATGGGTGTCATGAGACAGGCCGCGTCTATAGGACGGGGGTGTCCAAACGGCAAGTGGTGGCTAGAGACCACGACGCTCGATTTAGGACCCGGGACATGCATTGCACGGTAGAGATATATACATCGTGCATGACATGTCTTTTGTTGCGCGTGACACGTAGAGAGGGGCATGCATCATGAAGTTGCGCATTATTATGTGGAGTGACTTACCTTCCGCAGTTTATCTACTTCATTGGTATGGATTGTTCTCTTCTTTGTTATGTGATTATTTGTTTGTTGTGTATGTCAAATTTGAGAAGAACATGCATCACGGTAATTGAGGTTGAGCTGATGAATTATTTATTTTTTGTTTTTGAAGTGTTAACTGTTAAGATAATTAAGTGAAATTATTTGTGGACTAATGACGTGTATGTTAACTGTAAAGGTTATGTGTATTTGCTTCTGCATGTATGATTTCTATTACAAGTATATGTAGGTTGCTTACTGAGCCCGTTGATTTTGGATCACACCACCAGTCACCAGTTTTGCAGGCATGAGAAGTTAGGGTATGCTTACACAGGAGTTGGTATACCGTAGAAGATCGAGACGGGAGATTTTGAGACTAAGATATTCAGAAAAGGATTTCAAAGGTTGGTTGAGACAGTTATTTCGATATTCCAAGTTTATGAGATTAGTGTTTACATACATTTGACTATTGTATTGATTAGAAATTTTTAGACATGAGTTAATTGCACCTGGTATCCATTCTTTTCCACCAAGTTTTAAGTAGCATCCAATGTTTCATGAAACACACTTGCCATCCAGACTTATAGGGTTAATAGACACCTGTCATCCATGCCGACGTCATAAAGGCAATTTTCATTTATTTTTTAAAAGTTTATAGAAAAAATAATTCAAAAATAAAAGAAAAACCCCACCCCCACCCCACCACACCCCCACAATCGACCTCCCTCCCCATCCTCCCCGTCTTCCTCTTCTTCCTCCATCTTCATCTTCATCTTTTTTCCAACCATGGTCATCTTCATCTCCATCTTCCTCTTCTTCCTCCATCTTCATCTTTTTTCCATGCAACCCAACCTCAAATGTTGCCAAACCTTCAACAATCTGGTGGTGAATTCTCACAAATTCTGTTAATAAAGAAGAGGTCCAGGACATGACCATCTGGTGGTGTTCTCACTTCTACTCTTTGAATTGTGAGCTCAAGCTCACTTAGTACTCGAGTGAGCTCTAGAGGTCAAACAATTTATGCAAAACATTAGAACAATATATGATTTGCAAGTGAAGAGTTAATCCAATCATTCGCCTTTACCATACAACCATCCTTCCCGATCAAGACTGCAATACTTCAGCAGGTAAACAGGGGAAGATCCAGAACATTGTGCCTGCGGATACAGCAGAAACATAATTGAGCATGATGTGCAGACAGAGAGAAGACGCTCTTTCAAATTTGACCACCTCACAATGGGCGAGCTTGAGTGAAGAAATACCCAAAACACTACGTAGCACCATGTTACTTCTGTAGAGACATGAATCAGAGTGAAAGCAAAATGTCAATGTTGAGGCCCAAATCAAGACAGAAAGCAGACAAGCTATTTCCACCTTTGAGCTTAAATTTAAGATTTTGAACAGATCAAATTTACTATATGTGCAATCGGATTCAAAAGAATCAAATATCTCAAATAAATTTAAGCTCAATATGATTGTTGAAGGTTTGGCAACATTTGAGGTTGGGTTGCGTGGAAAAAAGATGAAGATGGAGGAAGAAGAGGAAGATGGAGATGAAGATGGAGATGAAGATGACCTTGTTCAAATGTGGCTTCCTTTAATGAACTACTTAGTTTTATTAACTAAGTACTTCACTTAATGAACTAGTTTAGTTCATTAATGGTGGCACCTGAAAATAGTATAAACACAACAAATGTTTGCCATTTGATGTAAGCTTTAAAGCTTCTTGGCTCGTTAGTACGGCAACATTATACATGAACTAAATAAGGCAAGTAATAAGCAATATATCATGCATATGTTTATATCATGCACACGTTTTTTGTCATGCTCATTTAAATCACATATTTTGAAATCACTCAAACCCCTTTTTCTCTACAAGAATCACTTGATTTAAGCAAGGGAAAGTTAATCTTTCAGTCTTTTTGGTTGAGTATTCTAAGAGAAACATGTCTTTCAAAATCACCAACATTCCGTCCAATTTTGTCCAGATTGACCATCTGAATCTTTTTATTTGTTTGAAGGGTCAAATGATCTTATTTTTGTCTGATTTTTGGATAGAGTTAACATATCGAAGTTAAATTTTAAAAAATTTCATGATTTTTGGAATTGTGTACACTTATTTTTGAATTTTTCAAAAACGAGTTCTGAATCTGAAGTGATCTCAAATTCTGTTTTCAAAGGAGATTTTTACAAAGGGTAGTAGTGTAATTTCCGCTAACCACTACTCACCCCCTCTAGTGGTGTTTATTGCAGGTATACGGTCCAACAATTGGTATTAGAGCGAGGTCTACACCACTCAAAGAGGCAAGATTTTAACACCGTACAAAAGAAATTTTTACGATTGGTGTGTTGCAATTGTTTTAAAAGTGGCTTTGACCGTAGTACTTTTGTGAACCAGTTACATCATTGTTTTATAAATGGTCATTTGAGACACCGCATTACGAAAACCAATATATGATACCTTTGAATTTTTGTGTAAAAAAAATTAATAGATACTATCTCAAATAATTAAAGCTATATTTTGAAATTTTAGCTACATAAGCTACATTTTTATTTAAAGAAAAATATGTCCATACATATACTTCGTATATTGGGTTGTTGATGATAATATCTCCGGAAAGGTAAGGACATGATCATAGAGCTAATTCATAAGTATATAAGAATTGATTTCAAAGACTTGATTTTATATTTATGAAGTGTAACGAATAATACATCAGAGGACTTAATGAATATTTCGGATGGTCATGTACTTAAGAGATAAATCATATATAAGGAGTTAAAAATTCAGGATTGTAGATTGCAATAAGTTGAACGATACACGTCAAGTGGTATAAATGGAGGTTTATAAGTTGAAATTATAGAGAATTAAGTCAAAGAGTGTAGTACACCTAAGAACTAATTTTAGAGGACTGCTGATGATGACGGATGTAAGTACGTTATAAACCGATGATTGGGATATAAAACTCCAATATGATGACAATACCCCTAAGTTTGATCCTAGAGCTTTAAGAAGATAGGAGATGATCTTAAATAAGCAAAGAATAATAGAGTTAGAAACTACCTTGTTGGTATACAGGAATGATTCTGAGGACTTCAGAAAGTGAAACGGTTAACGTATTACAATATGCAATGGATATTTAATATGGTCATACTAAGTCGGTGATCACCTCAGACGCAAGTTTCGAGGACGAAACATTTTGTAAGCGGGGAAGAATATTATGGCCCGTGAATTTGTTTTTCTTGAAGAGGTGTTAGGCATTACACATGACACTTAACATATATATATTAGATATACACACTACAAACGACAAGTGAAGGAAAAAAAATAAAGTAGATAAATATAAACTAAAGATAAAGTAGAAAAATATAAAAGTGAATGATCATCAGAAGATAAAAAGAAAATGTACATGAATGCTAAAGTTATACAATTACTTTTGAATGGACTTGCGACTTCTGAAGCAGGATATGTTTCAAATTGCACAAGCGCATACGACATGTGGAAATCACTTGTATTAAAACATGAAGGTACAAGCGGTGTAAAAGAATCAAAAATAAACATGCTTATGACTGAATTAGAATATTTAAAAATGTTGCTGAACGAATCCATAACATCTATGGATTTGAGAATTACTAACATTTTCAATGCTCTTGAAGCTTTAGGCAAATCATTCACGAACAATGAAAAGGTTCAAAAGGTGCCTTCCTGCTGAATAGGATCCAAAGATCATGGCAATTGAAGAGACGAAATCGATCATAAAAATGGACGAATTGATAGGCTCACTCAGAGTATACGAAGTAAAATTAAACCAACGAAAGTCTGAATCGTCTATGTCATCTGGTAAGTCAATAGCTTTCAAAACAACTGAAACACATGCTAGTAATGATGATAGTCATAGTGATAATGAATTAGACGATGACTTGATATTAATAGATAGAAAACTTAGAAAGTTTTTCAAACGTCTAAATAGGAATAGACAACGTTCTTCTTTCTTTTCTTCTCAACCTAAGAAAAATAATTCTAACAACAATAAATGGTATAATAAAAAGTTAAAGTACTACGAGTGTGGTCAAAAAGGACATATTTCATATGATTGTCCAACAAAGAAAAATAATAATAATAATAACAACAATAACAAACAAGCCAAGGACAAGGCACAAAAGAGAAAGGAGTCTAAGTCAAGGAAAGGCAAACGAGCAATGAAGGTGAGCACATGGAGCTACTCATCCGATTCAGAATCTGACACTGATGAAGCTCAAGTCTGATTCGTATCAAATGAGGTAAGTTTTTCATCTGATAGTGATTCTGAAAATGATATGACATTTGATGAAATGTATGAAGAATTTTTTAAAATGCATGCTCACTATAAGAGGCTCTCTAAAAAAAAGAAGAAACTAATTGAAGAAAATAACAAGTTGAAGACGTCCAACTTGGAATTTTCTGAACAATTAGAGTCTTTTAAACAAGAGTCTACTAATACTCTTGATTCTTTAGAGATTAACATTGAATCATTTAGAAAAAACGAATAAAAGTTAAAAACTGAAAATAGTATGTTATAGTCTAAGTTAGAAAGTTGTGAAAATGAGATAGTACAACTTAAGTCTTCTAAGCTTACCTTAGAAAAAATGTTAAAACAATTTAAATCTGGTGCAAATATGTTAGATACACTTATATCATCGCAAAAATATGGAAATGATAAAATTGGATTAGGATATAAAGAAGAAGATGACAAAGTAGGTAAAAAGACTAAGTTTGTATCTTCAACTACTAAACAACCTTATAAAGCTATAAAAACAACTTTGCCTGCTAAATCTTCTTCTACTCTTTCTTCTATTTATTCTAAAGCAAAAATACAACATGCACCCATAAAAGCACATACATATCAACGTACATCTAGGCAAAACTTTGCATCCAGACAACCTAGAAATCATGTCTATATATATACGAATACAACTAGAAATAAAAAATGCATTCAACTTACTTGAACCTAAGTATAGACAACACTCATATAAGTCTTATACAAATGCATATGAATATACATATAGAGCACCATATAAGAAACAAAGTCACATGCCTTATACACATTATAAAATTTGGCCATCCTATAATAATTATCAACCATGGCGCAACATGTATAACAATGCATCTTCACTTATGTGGAATGATCATATATATGCTAATCCTTCTTATTTTCCAAATTATAACAATGCTAAAAATGTGCCTAGAAGGTACGTTCAAGTTTGGATACCTAAGGGATATCTAAACAAGAATAGTGCTCCTAACATTCAAGGACCCAAATAAAGGGTACCTAAAACTTTGTCTTCTTTGTAGGACAAACGCAAGAATGCAAGAAGGAGGCAAAGTCAAAGAATCTAAAAACTAAATGGTTTTAGATAGTGGATGTTCAAGGCATATGACGGGGAACCCTAAACTATTCACCGAGTTGGAACAAATCAAGAATGGAGGAAAGGTAACATTCCGTGACAACAACAAAGGACAAGTTGTTGGAAAAGGAACAATTGGGGACCCTAACACATTTCAAATATGAAATGTGTTGTTAGTAAGTAATCTTTCTTATAATTACTAAGTATTTCTCAACTTATAGATTGTGGCTATAATGTTTCTTTTCTTCCCAATTCTTGTGATATAATAAATGAAAAAGGAGAAATAGTATTAAAAGGAATTAGAGATGGTAACATATATACTCTTACCTTAGACAACATGTTAGATGCAAAGGTTAAGTGTCTAATATCACATGACTTAGATGTAAATTTATGGCATAGAAGATTAGGCCATATAGGAATTTCAACCATTAAGAAATTATCTAAGAAGAATTTAATTAGAGGAATGCTAAGTTAGACTTAGATAATTTTCAAATGTGTGAAACATGTATTAAAGGAAAACACATTAAAGAAACATTAAAACCAAAACATGAATTGAGTACTAGTCATGTACTAGAATTGCTTCACTTAGACTTATTTGGTCCAAGTAGGACAAGAAGTTTATGTGGACACTACTATGTGTGTGTCATAGTAGATGATTACTCACGCTACACATGAACATTGTTCTTAACACACAAAGACGATTCTCCATTTGCAATCGGAACTCTTATTAAGCAACTTGAAAACATTTACGAAGAAAATGTTAAAAGAATTAGAAGTGATAGAGGTGGAGAATTTAAAAACAAAGATGTAATCAAGTTTTGTGAATTACATGGAATAAAACATGAATTCTCACCACCTAGAACACCACAACTCAACAGAGTTGTTGAACGTAAAAATAGAACAATTCAAGAAGTTGATAGAACTATGCTATGTGAAAATAAATTACCTAAATATTTATGGGCTGAAGCTGTTAGTTGTGCATGCTATATTATAAATAGGCTATCAATTAGAAAGAAATTAAATAAAACACCTTATGAATTGTTAAACAATAGACAACCTAAAGTAGATTATCTTAATTTTTTGGATGTAAATGTTTTGTGTTGAACACTAAGGATAATCTAGACAAGTTTGAACAAAAGTCTATTGAATGCATATTTGTTGGGTATTCAACTAACTCAAGAGCATATAGGTGTTATAATCCTGCATCTAAAAAATAATTGAATCTATATATGTGAAATTCAATGAAAATGCATGCTTTGAAGTTAGTGATGAAACTTTACATAAACCTGAGAATAATGTTGAAAATATGTTTGATGATGATGTATTACTTGAGCCTGTAATTGATCATCTAGAACCAACTCCCCCTGAACAAGACATGCATGAACCCTTAGATGAAATAAATGAAGAGATTTTTCAACTGGAAGATAATACTAATGATCCAATTACATACGATAATGTTCATACAAATGAAACATTTGAACAAGATGAGGGTGAACCTAGTCAATCTAGGAATTGGTGGCATCCTAAAGAATTAATCATTGGGGATCCAAGTGTTGGGGTTAGAACACGTAGAAGCATAGGTCAACTTGAAGGACATAGTTTAGTCTCACACATAGAACCAAAAATGTTAAGGAAGCCTTAGGTGACATATCATGGATAGATTCCATGCATGAGGAGTTGAATCGATTTACAACGAACAACTTGTGAGACTTAGTACCTAAACCTGAAGACAAGTCTATAATAGGAACTAAATGGGTCTTTATGAATAAAATGGATTAACAAGGAAACATCACATGGAATAAGGCTAGACTAGTCGCACAAGGTTATAATCAACAAGAAGGAATAGATTATGAAGAAACCTTTGCGCCCGTTGCACAACTAGAAGTAATTAGATTGTTACTTGCGATTGCAAGTCTAAGTAATATTAAACTCTTCCAAATGGATGTCAAGAGTGCGTTCTTAAATGGATACATCCAAGAAGAGGTGTTTGTCAAGCAACCCCCTGGATTCGAACATCCAAAGAATCCTAACCATGTGTACAAGCTTAAGAAAGCTCTATATGGTTTGAAACAAGCTCCAAGAGCTTGGTATGATAGATTCGCAAACTTTCTTATTGCAAATAATTATCGAAGGGGGACCATAGACAATACATTATTTTTAAGAAGAAAAGATAAAGACTTGTTAATAGTCCAAATATATGTAGATGATATTATCTTTGGTTCAACCAACCCTATCTTAGTCAAAGACTTCGAAGAGTGTATGAAGTCTGAATTTGAAATGTCAATAGTTGGAGAACTGAACTACTTCTTAGGGCTTCAAATTAAACAAACCCCTCAAGGAATCCATATTAGCCAACTTAAGTATGCCAATGATATGATTAAGAAATTTGGCTTTGAAGAGTTGAAACCAATACCTACCCCTATGAGCGTTAGCACCAAACTAGATAAGGATGAAAATGGAAAACCTTTTGATGACACACTTTATAGGTCTATGATTAGATCACTGTTATACTTAACTGCATCAAGACCTGATATCATGTTTAGTGTGTGTATGTGTGCTATGTTTTACTCTTGTCCTAAGGTATCACATTACAATGCAGTGAAAAAGATCTTTAGATATCTTAAACACACACCTCACATAGGACTTTGGTATGATTGAAACGCTAAGTTGGAATTACACGCATATAGTGATGCTGATTATGGTGGTTGCAAGTTAGATAGAAAATCCACTAGCGTTGCGTGTCAATTCATAGGAACCAACTTGATCTCTTGGTTTTCTAAAAAGCAAGCTAGTATAGCTCTTTCTACCACTAAAGCCGAGTATATAGCCTTGAGTTTGTGTACTACCCAAATACTTTGGCTTAAACAACAACTTAGTGATTTTGGCATTAAAATGAAAAATATTCCAATTTTCTGCGATAGCACAAGTGCGATCAATCTTTCATGGAATCCAGTACTTTATTATAAGGCCAAACACATTGAGGCATGATACCACTTCCTTCGAGATCATGTTCAAAATGAGGATATAGTTATAAACCATATAAGAACTGATCATCAAATAGCTGACATTTTCACCAAACCCCTTAATCAAGCCAATTTTGAAAACTTATGAGCCAAGTTTGGTATGATGACTTACGATACCATAACGTAGTTATATCTTTTGCATGATTTGCAAAACAAAGGGAGAGATAGAATAAGAACATGATTTTAGTTGATAAGTCATAATTTGGTTGGTCGAATAATATGCTAACATGCTAAGTTTCAATTGGTATAAGTTGAGTATAGGTTAAGGGGGAGAGTATAATTTGAGGGGGAACATATAAATACATGAGAGTTGAGAATTTTAAAAAAAATGTGAAAACAATTGGTAATTGGTTGGAGATTAGTTTCTAAAACAATTGGTACAAATTTGGTGAAACAATTGATAAATTTATGATGAATAATTGGTTATAAGTTGTGACATTAGAATCATGTTAGGTTATTTTGAAAATCATCCAACAGGGGGAGAATGTTGAGAAATATGTTTGGATAATTTTTAAAGTTATGATTTTAAGTGATGAATACATAAAAATATCATACATGATGTTATATGTGATTAAAAGTTGAAAAAGTTAAAAAAGTTAACATCGATCTCTCATGTTGTTGCACAGCGATCAATCTATGTACATTGATCCCTCACATCGATCGATCCATGTAAGGCAGTGAAAGTTCAAGACCTTACGGTGAGACATCGATCTCTAAACCTGAGACACATCGATCGATCAATGTACATCGAACCTTCACTTCGATCGATCGATGTAGGTCAGAGACAAATTCTGAAACTTACAGTGAGACATCGATCTCTGAAGCTGAGGCACTTCGATCGATCGATGTCTAAGGTTTTTAGAAATAATTTTCTAAAATGTGATAAAGTGGTTGTTTTCATTTGTATATGATTTATACATGTTCATTGTGTGAATCTTATGTGTTTTTGATGATTTTAAATGTATTGTGAACTAACGTGCCTTGGAAGTTTCTACAACTTACCAAGAGTTTTGTAGGAACACCATATGGTGAAAAAATTTCAAGGATGTATTCTTATACTATTTATCATGGTAAAGGTTATATCATGATTATTTCTGACCATCCAGGTCATTTCTGGAGTTTTCACATATGAGGGGTATTTTGGTCATTTTACCCCCAAGGGTATTTTTGGTATTTTTACTCAAGGAATCTCTTGAGCATATTATTATCTTCATTCTGGAGTTGATTATTATTATTTTGAAGATTATTTGGTGATTCTTTATCTTATTCTCTCAAATGATGATATTATTGACTATAGCGGGATATGTGACGATTTGAGATGTCGCATTCTATTTTTTTCTTAAAGACCCTCTTATATATGTTACGAGAGTATATTTATCATCATTATTCAGAGATATCAAAGGTGTTAAAAGTGTGGAAATGATCACTACATACAAGAAGAAATAGTTGGAATTTTGGTGTCATACATTAGCATAATCTTGTCAATTATTATTTCGTGATTTGTTCTTCAAAAATCTGAGTTGATATACATATTTGTGAGGCCAAGAACTTGTATATACAGTTTTCAAAGGTGTTTTATCTATTTTATGAGGTTATGATAAGTGGACCAATCAAAAAGGAGCTAGTTGGCAAAAATTGCCAACTAGGATATTTCAACTTTGAACCCAACGGCTATATGGCTGTTTATGGCATATTTTTTGAGTCAAAATGAAGACTTCACATGACCTATTCTTTTTCTTGGAGTTGAGGGAATTTCGGCTCTATTATCCTTCTTTATTATCTACAATTTACAAAGGATAATCAAGGCTATTTTTGGAGAATTTGAATTAAGTAGCCAACGGCTACTAGGCTGAATTTTGAGATGATTTTTTTGTTCGAATGTGTCTATTCTCACATGCTATTATCTTGCCAAGGAGTTGAGAAGATGATAAAGTTGTTATGGTCATATTTATCTTCACATTTTCAAGATAATTCTAAGTCATTTTTGGAGCTAAAAATCGGCCAACAAGGTGTTTTCAAGGTGGACCAATTATGTTGTCTCATTTTGTCAAGTGTACAAAGGTCAACCAATGAGGAAAAGACATTTGGACTTGATGATGAAGATGGTGACACATGTGCAATCTTATCTCCAAGGCTCAACTCACACTATAAATAGAAGGCAATGGTGAAGAAGATGAAACACACTTGAAGCTCACTTGAAAGCATTTGTTGATTTGTCTAGCTATCATCTTCTTATTGTTGTTATTGTTTCATTCTTTGTAGCAAAGGTGTTCTTGTTGTATTTGTTGAGCTACAAGCCTCTTGAGCTTCATTTGTAAGATTGATTAGCCAATTCTATAAGGCTACATCAATAGGAGGTAAAGGTGTTGCAACTAAGTGTTGCATAGAAGGTGTTCATCCAAGTCATGAATAGAGTTGGTGTATAACCCAAGGATCAAGCTTGGTTCTTGTTGTAAGGTGATTCATTTCATAGAGAAACCAAGGAAATGTGTTCCTTAGGACTGGAGTAGGTCACATTGGCCGAACCAGGATACATTCTCGGTGTTATTGTCTTGTTTCTTCATTTCTGCATTCTGCCTGCTTTTACTGCATTTTTCACATATTTTTTCACGATTTGAAAAAATAGCTAAACACTTTCAAAATTTATGATTTTTGGTGGAGTTATACTTCAGACTGTTAGCTTTCATTTTCAACAAGAATCACTTGATTTGAGCAAGGGAAAGTTAGTCTTTCAGTCTTTGCAAGATAACTGCTAAAATCTGGCTGCAATCTGAACACTTTTGAGAAAACTTAAATTCTGTAAGTTAGGGCCTTTTGGAAACATCATCTACACATCATATGGAGTGTTTCGATATAAAGATCAACATTTTTGGTTGAGTATTTAAAGAGAAACACATTTTTCAAAATCAACATTCTGTCCAATTCTTTTCAGATTGTCCTCTGAATCTTTTTATTTGTTTGAAGGGTCAAACGATCTTATTTTTGCCTGATTTTTGAACAGAGTATTTTTAACATATTGAAGTTAAATTTTGGAAAGTTTCATGCTTTTTGGAGTTGTGTGCACTTATTTTTGAATTTTGCAAAAACGAGTTCTGAATCTGAGGTGGTCTCAGATTCTGTTTTCAAAAGGGATTTTTACAAAGGGTAGTAGTGTAATTTCCGCTAACCACTATTCACCCCCCTCTAGTGGTATTTATTGTAGGTGAACGGTCCATCAACAATTACAACTTAAATTGATGTAAAGAGTAGGGAGAAATTGAGCTCCAATAAAGTGATCGACGTAATTAACAAACTGTTCAATGAAATGCCTCAACAAACTTCTACTTTGGACAGATTCTGCATTATGCTTCTAAGATGTCTTCAATGCATTTTCTTATATTCCAATACCAAATTCAGAGAACTCCATATGTTTATTTTTCTAAGCTCAATAGGCTACAATGCTCTAAGAAGAGTCAAGCCTAATTCGAGCTGCAAGTGATCCAAAAACAGGCCATGATTCAGACAAGTTTTCAGGAGCCCATACTGAAAACATTCTGAACGCCCAATCTTTGGAGGGTCATATCTAACTCATCCCATATCCAAATCAGGTGATCCAAGAGCCGAAATTGAATTTCAAATCATTAATTACAATTTTCAACAAGGGATAAAGACCAGAATCGACTTCTAGAATAGATCAAACTGTTTGCCAACAAATTGCATATTTCTAATTTTTTGTAGCCTTTTGAGTAGCCTTTTGAATAGCCTTCTCTTTAGCATTGTAGACTAGACTTTTTTGTATTTTTGCAATATTTAAAGGGGGGTTGGCCGGCTATAACATATAGAAAAATTTGGAGAATTTGTCATAATATTTCTTAGGCAAAATCAGCCTACTTTCTCTTCACAAACACATGTGAGTTTTTCTTTGATTTTCTTTAGAACAACTTAAGTGTTTTTTTTGTTTCTTTGAAGATCGAAGTTCGAATCCAATCAAGATGTGAACAACCTTGTGGGGATATCAACATCAAAAGTGTGGTCGTTCAAGAGCATGCAAATTTTCTTGGAAAACGAGTAACTTTTAAAGGAGGAAGGCTTAAACAAATACTTTGGTGATCAACGGCTAGGAGGGAGTTAAACTCTTACCTACAACCATTAAGGATCTAAGTGTTTACAGGAGACAATCCGTACGAGGCGTGACATCTGCACATCAAGGATGTGATTAGTTCATGTTTTTCTAAATTACCGAACATGTTAGAGTTGTAACTTAGGATTTTTCCATATAGTTGGAGTTATAGTTTAGAACTTTTTCATTTAGTTGGTGATGTAACTTAGGACTTTTTCATTTAGTTCTTAGGTATGTTTGCCTATTTAAAGGGCCTTTGGCTGGCCCATTGTACAATCTAACATCAGTCAACATTCATCTTTTCTTCTCTTAAGATTTGTGTTTTTGAGTTGTTTCTTGGTTCTTTAATAAAATCAAGGGTATGATCCTTAAAGTTTGAGCTAACGTTAAGGTTTGCCAAGCACAAAGGGAGGAACGTCTTGGAGGATGTTTTGTTTGCTAGGATCAACATTAATCCCGTTGTGGAGGTGTTGCTCATCCAGCCGTGACCTTGAAGAAAGTAAGGAGGGATGTTACCCCTTTGTGCCAACCTTTAAAGGTAAGTTTTGAAGGAAAAGATCAGAGCTTGCATGAGGATTCACATCAATTTGGTATCAGAGCCCAAGGTCTTCCTTCAAAACTTTATATCTTCCATTTCTTTCATCGTATTCATATTATAAATTCTGTCTTCTCACCCCCTTCCTTCATCACCCCCTTCGGCCTCACTCATTCGGAAAAAAACTTGTCCGTTGCATAAACCACACACACCATCCTTAAACTTGTGACTTTTTGAGGGTGTGGGCATTACTAGCAGAAAAACCAAAATCTTGCATGCTTCTTGATTGAGTTACAAAATTGGACAAGTAGGTTTCGTATTATTAGATCTTAAACTCGGACACATATAAAGCTTGCTACTTTGCATAAAAAGGCAAATTTTTAACGTGTCTTCTTGTTGCTAACGAAGCTTTTAGATAATCTTTGATTTTTGTGTGCTCAACTTGCTTTGTGTTTGATCAAAGGTTTGATCTTTTATTGTGTTCTTGACTAAAACCCCAACCTTTTTTCAAGCACTAATCTTGAAACCCTATTTCCCCTAGCTTCATCCATACACCCCTTTGCCTACACAACAAAACATAATTCTTGAACAAAATCCTACTCTACATACACTCCCTAACTACACGGCCTCACCCCCTCTCAAGGATCTGAAACCCTAACCCCCACAAAACCTATCCGCCAACCAACACCCTAACTTTAATTCTCAAAAACACAAACATTAAACCAAACACCTAGTCCCAAACAGCCTACACCCAATCGACCATCAACCTCAAAACCATAACAAAGCCTCGCCATACTATAACCTACCACCAAAAAAAGTCATAACTCAAATACCTACTCCAAGGCCTTCAAACTATTTCAAGAACTTCAAGAACCAACCTAAAAAGACTCAATCAAGCATAAGACAATGCTAGTTGAAGGCAGCCCACACGCAAGGGATGCAAGAAACACCCAAGGTATTGTGAATTTACTATTCTGCCCTTAGCCAAAAAAGTCCGAGTACAAAAATATCGACGAAATGGCAAAAAAAGGATAGAAAGGATCCAAGAAGGGCAAAGAAACGCAAAGTGAACAAAAGCTTCAAAAACTTGTGCTCATCTTGGTTCTTGAAATAAAGGCCGAACCCTAAACTCTCAAACAGCCCTACCTTAGCCTCAAAAATACCTAAACACATACCATAAGGCTTGAACACAATCGGATTCAAAACTTGATTGAACCTTAAGTGAATTAAGTGGGCGAAGTCTCAGATTAACTAAAGATTGACCAAGGCAACCTCTAGTTTCTCTTTGGCTCAGTCCTTAACATCATTGTTTTGTTTCTTATATCTTTGAATCTTAGTATTTATCTCCAAATTTGTTCTTCCTATGTTGCTATGAAGTTGGCAAAAGTTTGGAGTCGATTAAAGACATTTACGATATTGATTGGGACTGTTTTTGGTATCTTGGCATTACCTCTAAGAAGTGTTGCTTGTTTTATTGTTTTTAACCTTAGATTGGGCTGATAGACAAGCTTTGAGTATGCAAAAAAATATTGAGAAAAAAGAGTGAGCGAAACAATGGCTATACATTTGATTTACACTAACGTCTAACGTTTGTTTAATATTTGTGCTAGTTTTTCCTTTTCTTTTCCTTTCTTTTATCTCAGGTCATACGCAAGGATAATATGTCTCAAAGTGTGACAAGCACCCCCCAAAAGTTTCCAAGTTAAATCCAAGGATAAAGAACCCAGAATGAGATAAATGATACAATCCATTGACAGAATCCTATGACAACAAGACCTAATAAAATCCGACCTTTAGGACATCAGTGTCAAGCTAGGTTACGTCAACAATAGGTTGCATAAGGTGGAGGAACAAAGCTCTTATAAGAACGAGAGTTTAGACGGCCAAACTACATAGACACCGACGAGGTTGCTCAAGATCACACACCCCAAGAATCAAGGAGGCTGCCCATTATCCCTCAAGAGCAAGTCCGACACGCTAGAAGAACGCAAGGACCTCAAACGCATTAAGAGGGCATCCGTAATGAAAGGAGGCAACCATATGAGGCAGATCATCACAACCTGTTCGATGAGGAAGAGTAAAAAGATTTCAATGCTCCGAGCTGCCATAGAAGAGTCTATCCACTCTAACCTCAAGACGATGACTTTTTGAAAGGTAAGCTCAACATCTCACAATTTTAAGGAAAGAGTGATCCCAACGTCTACTTGTAGTGGGAGATGAAAGTCAACCTCATATTCTCTTGCACAAACTATTCTAAGATCCAAAAGGTACGTTTCGTAACTATTGAATTCGTTGATTATGTTTTACATTGGTGGAATCAAACCGGGATCTTGAGAGAAAAATAGGACAACCACCCAGCACGAGGTGGGACGACTTGAAGCATGAGCTCAGGAAAGATTCATCCCCGAACACTATCAAAAAACCATGTTCCACAAGTTGCAAGCCTTGACTCAAGGTAGTAAAAGTGTCGATGAATACTTCAAGGAACTAGAGATGTTATTAGTAAAGACCAACATTAGTGAACCACCCAAAGCTACAGTGGCACGATTCTTGCAAGGATTACGTAAAGACATCTCACACAAAGTTGAACTCACTCAATACACAAACTCGACCGCAATGATGTATATGGCCGAGAAAGTCGAACGACATGTACATTCTAGATCTTTCCATTCCGGTTTTTGAACTAACTCTTCTTCGTATAGCCAAAACAATTATACTGAATCAAAAGCACACAACCGATGTCAAAAGAGGGCCACAAAACTCTAGCCAAGGTTGGCAAAATAGGCCCCAATGAAGTAGCCAAAGCCGAGGGCAAGAAAGTCCACAAAGTGAAGATAAAGGCAAAGCTAAGGCCTTAGGAGGTAAGTCTTCGAATCCCCCTTTGGTTTATAGGGATATCTTTTGCTTTAAGTGTCAAGGCTGAGGTCTCATAGGGAGAGATTTTCCTAACACCAAATGCATAATAATAGCTGAGGATACTCATGACTATTATACCGAAAAAGAAGAAGACATTGGTACTGAAAATGAAATCGAAGAATTGCATGAAGAAATCATAAGTGATGATGACAAGGTCTTTAAATGCATATCAAAAGGTAGATGATTATGACCAACATCGAGATAACATCTTTCATACACATTTCATGATAAAAGGAAAAGTATGCACTTTGATTATTGATTCTGGATCTTGAGCTAACGTGGCTAGTGTAGAACTTGTACGTAACTTGATTTACCCATGCTTAAACACCCGTGCCCCTACTAATTGTCTTGGTTGAATGATTGTGGTGAAGTTATTTTGAGTAAGCAAGTTCTTGTTCCGTTGTCCGTAGGGAGTTAAAGATGAAGTTTTGTGTGATGTCGCCCCTATGCTAGTCATATTTTGTTAGGTAGGCCATGGAAATATGATAATAAAGTTACTTATGATGGTTACCTTAACAAATATTCTTTTAATTTCGTGAAAAGTTGTTTAAATTGCATGCTTTATCCCCTCACAAAGCCCATGAAGATCAACAAAGAATGCATGAGAAAAGAAATAAACCCAGAGAAAAGGAGTTTGAAAAGAAATTCTTAGAATGTCTCAGGGATGAGAGACAAAAAGCAACCACTATAAGAAAAGAAGTAGCTAAATTAGAACGAAAGAAAACGCGTGCCTTCTTTGCTAAGTAAGGTGAAGTAACCCATACCTTACAAAACCATTAAATCGTGTATATCCTTTCTTCAAGGAGACTTTGTTTTCTAAGGATGATTTACCTAGCGCTTTGCCCACCGAAGTAGGAGATTTAACTGAGGAATGTTCTAGTCTATTTCTTGAGGAAGAACCCACAGGATTACCACCAATACGAGACATTGAACATCAAATAGACTTTGTACCCAGAGCCATACCCCCCAATGGCCCTACTTATAGAGCCAATCCTGAGGAGACGAAAGAAATCTGAAGACAAGTAGAAGAATTGTTGAAAAAGGGGAAAGGTTAGAAAAAGTATGAGCCCTTGCGTCGTCCCAGTCATAGTAGTCCCCAAGAAAGATGGAAGTTGGAGAATGTGTACTGATTGTAGAGCCATAAACAAGATCACCATAAAGTATAGATACTCCATTCCTATGTTGGATGACATGTTGGACATGCTTTATGGTGCTAGATACTTTACTAAATTGATCTAAAAAATGGATACTTCCAAGTGAGAATCAAAGAAGGGGATCAATGGAAAACTGCATTTACAACTAAATTTAGATTGTATAAGTGGTTGGTTATACCATTTGGTTTAACTAACACCCCTAGTACTTACATGAGATTAATGAATGAAGTCATTAGTGTTTTTATTGGGAAATTTGTATAGTCTACTTTGATGAAAATCCTTATCTTTTCCAAGTCTTTTGTGCAACAACTTGACCATCTAAGAAGCATTTTTGGTACATTTAGAAAGGAGAAGCTTTACACTAACTTTAAGAAATATTTATTTTGTTTGGAGAAAGTGGCATTCTTAGGCTTTGTAATCGTCGCGGATGGAATTGAGATGGATGAAGAGAAAGTACGCTCAATCGTGGAATGGTCTACCCCTAAGAATATTGGAGAAGTGAGAAGTTTCTATACCCTAGCTAGTTTTTATAGAAGTTTTGTCAAGGACTTCTCATCCATAGCAACGTCCCTTAATGAAATTGGGAAAAGGACGTTAGTTTCCATTGGACAGAACCTCACAAAAACTCATTGAAGAACTTAAGAAGAGATTAATCACCGCACCCATCCTTAAACTACCTTATTTTGACGAGACTTTTGAAATTGAATGTGACGCAAGTGGAGTTGGAATAAGAGCTGTGTTTACTCAAGCAAAATGACCCATCGCTTACTTTCGTGAAAAATTAAAAGGAGCCGCCCTTAATTATTCAACTTATGATAAGGAGCTTTATGCATTGGTTAGATCCCTCCAGACATGGCAACATGACCTTCAACCTAAAGAATCTGTTATACACATTGTTATACACACTGATCATGAAAGTTTGAAATATCTTAATAGACAAGGTAAGTTGAATAAAAGACCTGCCAAATAGGTTGAGTTTATATAAAAGTTTCTATATGTCATTAAGTATAAGCAAGGTAAAGACAATGTAGTTGCTAATGCTTTGTCTAGAGGATAACTTTGATTACTAGGTTGCTTCGCAATTATTAGGATTTCAGTCTATTTAGGAGATGTATATTAGAGATACTGATTTTGGTACAATCTTTGAGGCACGTCTAGAGGGATCATCCGAAAAATTTTACTTGCATGAAGGTTCTTGTTCAACGAAAATAAAATGTGTGTGTCTAAGGGTTTTATGCGAGACCTTTTGATTGAAGAGGCATATGGAGGAGGTTTGATGGGTTACTTTGGGATTTTAAAAACTTTGAAAAGACTTAAGGAGCATTATTATTGGCCAAAGATGTGTGTGGAAGTAGAGAAAGTGTGTGAAAGTTGCATCACGTGTAGACAAGCTAAGTCTAAATCCAATCTACATGGATTATATGCTCTACTACCTCTACCTGATTCTCTTTGGGCTGACATTTCTATGGACTTTGTCTTAGGTTGCCGAGATCTAAGAGTGGTAAAGATAGTGTTTTTGTAGTTGTGGATAGGTCTTCAAAGATGCCGCATTTTCTATCTTTTAAGAAAGTAGTGTTGGACCTGTATAGAACCAGTAAAAGAGGGGGTTGAATAGTGTGTGCGGAAATTCTTGTTTTTAGAAACATTTGGCCCAAAAACCCCACTTCTGAAAACAGTCCCTGTTTTCAGATCCTGATTTGAAATAATTAAACGACCTAGTTAGAGATCTCTAAAATTATGATATTTTGTGAGATTATACTCTCAGATGTTCTGAGTATCTCATAAAAATTTCAAATTACAATTCAACTCCTAACCCTTTGAAAATTCGTTTTTTTGTCAGATTGCGGGAATCTGCCAGAAACCGTACTCCGAATTCAAAAATTTATTCCGACTAATTGGTAACTCCAAATGGTCTGAAACTTTAATGAAAAACCCCTTACAATATTTATTGTAATGGGTTGAAACAGTTTTTGAAAATTCCGTTGGAAAGTATGTCAACTACGTTGACGTTCTCAACCTTTGCAAATCTGAAAATCAGATTGCAAAAGTCTCAGAACTAATCACGTTTGATTGACTTATACTTATCCAAATGAGTTGAAACTTCCGCCAAATGAAACCTAGGACGTGCGGCTATTTTTCTGAAAAATTTTGTGATTTTTGAAAATTGTTTGCTATTTTTACCGTTGCAATGAAAATGATGCAAAATCTGAAAACTGAAAGTAAAGTGCTGAAAAGTAAGAACACCAAGAATTTTATACTGGTTCGGTTAACACAACCTACTCCAGTCTTCGAGGACACCTTCTTCGATTATCACTAAACACCATAAACCACCTTACCACAAGGGTTACTGGAGTTACACAACAACTCCATCCTTTTACAAACAATACAATCAAGCAAACGGATCACGGACACCACCACCGAACGAATGAAGGTTTGATCACACCTTGATCAACCTTTTACAACAATGAATGAGTGTGGGTGGTACATTCAAAGCCTATATAATATCAAGATTACATAAACAATAGGCTTGAGAGAAGAAGAAGAAAGAAAGAAAATGAGAAGACGAATGTAGTAGAGCTTCTTGATCTTGAGAGAATGAGAGTTGTGTTCTTGACTTTGTTTTGTACTACTTCTCTTCCTTCTAACCTTGCTTGGCCGCCCCCCTAGGGCATCTATTCCTTCTTGAGAATTCTTTTTAATGCCATTAGAAGATTTCCTTATGTAGATATAACACCATCTTGCTTACTTGGCACACTATGATTGGAAGGATGACTTGACCTTGCTTACTTTCACTTAGTGATTGGTTCAACTTAGCATCCTTTAATGTGCTGTAAAAATCTGAATAAAACTCATAAAACATGTGCCAAATAGTAGTCAAAAATTACCATACAATCACACATTAATCTCCTTCAATTTTGGAATAGATTGAAGACAAATGCTCCAAAATTCGTCCATAATAAACCACATGTGCTGAAATTTCAGCATGTGTTGTATTTTGAATTGTTTCCTTGTGTATTTCCCTCTTCAATGTCACCAATCATGTGTGGCTTATTTTTTACCAATTAAAGTGCAAATAAGCTCCACATAGGCTCCACCAAGGCTGAACATGGCGTGTAAGAAGTCTTGCACATGTGCTGAATTTCATTTTGGTAAACTTTGTCAAATACTGCACATAATTTCACATATATGGTAAATTCCTAATCAGCCCTTATTTGAATTTTCTAGAACACTTTAACATGACTTGAATGTATAAAAGTGTCTATATACATGTTACAAGTTGTTATGCCCCGCACCCTCTGTAAAATAAATAAAGGATAAACAGAAATTAAATAGGTTAAGGACAATTAATGATAATGAATTAAGGATTAAGTATTGAAATTAATTGGAATTTATTGAGAGGATTAAATATAGAATTAAGTAGTATTTAATTTTAGAATTAATATTGGAATTTAATTATTTAAGATAAATAAGATAATAGGATATACTTTAGAAACTCCAAATTTCTCCCTTTCCTATATTTAAACTGACGGAACGTCAGTTTCTCTAACCATTCAGAGAAATCGACGTCTCCTCCCCTCCATAGGCGATTTTGCTCTCTGTTGCAACCCTAGGTGAAAGTTCTTCAAGATTTTCAATCCGTTCTTCGTTTGCTCTTCAAATCTTCTTCGAGTAATCACAGACAAGTAATCTACTTATGAGTTTCTACGTTTTGCGAAAGAAAAAGGCCTATTTTTAATATCAAAATGGATCACCATGCAGTAGTTTCTTTCTGTGGATCTATATGTGATTGATGTGTTTTAGTTTCGAGATTTGGCTGCTATTTAATTTAGATCAATGTTGTTGTTGTTGATTATATGAGATCGTGCAAAACTCAATCCCTTGAATCCCTATTTGTGCTATTTTCGGATGGAAGGAGAGAGGAGTGAAAAAGGTGAGACTTTGGGTTCGTTTTGATGAATGATGTGCGTTTTAGGCTTGAATCCGTGATTGGTATGTGAAAGGTTTGTGTTGGTGAATTAAGTTTGGATTGATAGGGAGGATTAGGCTTGGAATGGTTAAAAGAAAGTTGGAAATCGATTGGGATTTAGATCTGCTGTTTCTGCAGAAATCGCAGGATGAAAATTCTGGAAATCGATGACGTCGATCGATACGTCAGAGGCTGACGTACGTCGATTGATCGATGTCTAGTTGGTGAGAGACTGATGTGCTTCAGATGAACGTAGATCGATCGATGTATAAGGGGTGAGAGATCGATGTGTCTCAGATGTACGTCGATCGATTGACGTAGGTTGAGTGAGAGATCGACATGCCTCAGATAGACGTCGATCGATCGACGTCAGGGTATGACGTCCATCTGTTTTGTGGGAAAATAAAGGAAGAAAGTGAGAAGCTATGGGATCCTTTGGGTGACCTTAGGGACTTCTTAGGAGATGATTAAGGTTGGTCTAAGTCTTGAGAACACGACTTAAGATGGTGAATCAACGGTGGAGACTTCGTAGGGTATTTGAATCGGACTTCAAAGTGAATGACCTAAGGGGTTAGGAATGAACGTATGAGGCTCTACAAGGTTCAAAAGGGGAATGTAAGGGTTCCTACATTATCCTTTGGGTTCTAGAATGAACGTTTAGGTGATGTTGACTTGTCGGAAAGGATACGCTCGAGTGGGTGAATGAGGCGAGTCTCAAATGATTGATTGACTATTGAACGTGATTGAATGATGAGAAGTCATGCATTTTTGCATCATGGAACTTGCATTTGCATTGTGTTTTGATAAGAGCTGTGCCTCGGCACAAGGTATAAAGTTTGCGAAATGAGCTGTGGTGCGTTACAGGGTATAAAGACAAGTTGTAACCATCTCAGGGTATAAAGTGAGCTGTAATGTGTCATAGGGTATAAAGACAAGCTGTGGCACATTACAGGGTATAAGTTGAGCTGTGGTGGGTCACAGGGTATAAAGACAAGCTGTGGCCCACCACAGGGTATATAGTTATGTGACCGGACATTGTGACATGCATTGCATGGTTTTCGAAAAGTGAAGCATAAGCATTTGCGACTGTGTAGTGTAGTGCATATTTTGAAATGTCATGCATCACGTGAGTTGTTACGGTATGATTGTTTCGTAACTGGATTGTTACCGAACTGTTAAATACGTATGAATTATTGTTCTTGTCCTGTTATGCTATTAATCTACATTCTTGAAGTTATACCAGACATGTGCCCCATCAACCCCTTGATGTAAATATTACTCATGTCTTGCCATGTGTTGATCCCGTAAGTCTTATAAACGGGTTACTTGCTAGCATTTTTTGCTCAGATGAGCCCAGTTATGACATGATATTCATAGAGGACGACGACGAATGGGCGGAATGGGATGTTTAGGGTTTGTACTGGGAATTGTTCCAAACTGTTTCATATTATTTTAGTTTCTCTCATTCATTTGAAGACTTAGATGGCTGCGTCCATAAACTACTTTATTTACTTATGTTTTGGGAATATGGATTTGGATGATTTAGGTTTTATTTTGCATGTGTCTCCGTGCTTATTCTCATACGTCATTGATGATATGTGTTCGAGAGATGAGACGTCTTGTAGTCTTCTCAGTAAGCTACGACGGATGCACCGGTTCGGATCCGCTGTCCGGGTCGGGACGCTACACAAGTCATGCCAAAAACGTTCCATGTGTTATGTTCGTAGAAAACCGAATTTTCGACTTTCGTCGATTACGCGATTTTTCTCCGATTAAATTCAAAATTTTTGCACATGTTATATATATCATGTCACACATAATATACATAAAATAAATTAGAAATTTAGCTCTAATGGATGACTTAAAGTGGCGCCCCATGTGTCTTAAAACTTTGAATTTGAAATCTCCACAATTTGGCCTAAATTGTGGTGATTTGTGTGTGCCAACATAGAATAATTTCATGGCTGATTTGAACATGTGAGCCACGAAAGTTTTGGCTAATTTTAATTATATGGGCTGGCCATCTTTATACGGCAAGTACGTGACACGTTGGCGAAGTTTCGGTTGTCATCCGATACGACAATTTTCGGTTTATAACCTTATAACGTGTCGTTATAACTTTTTCATAACCATGACTTATATCATATTATATAAGACCTGAATGTACTCATAAATATGAGGTGTGTATAGTGGTATGACGTTGACGTACGTTTGTAATATATGTAACATGTCGGTAGTACGTCGGAATATATGTGTATTGTGTCTTTTTAGCGAAAATATAAATATATATAATTTGTATATACATGGTGTGTGAAGAAGAGTGGGAGGAGATTTTCCATTTCCAAGTTTGTTGCTATAAAGCTTTGTCCAAATATATCTCCATTTAATGAACTAGTCAGTTCATTAACTCAAGTACTTTACTTAATGAACTAGTTTAGTTCATTAATTGTGGCACCTGAAAATAGTTCAAAGTCAACAAATGTTTACCATATGATGTAAGCTTTAGCGCTTCATGGCTTGTTAGTAGGCAACAATATATATAAAGCATATGAGGCATGTATATCACAAAAACGTGTCAAGTAATAATTTTGTCATACATTTCGTAGACTCGTACTGTTTACATCATGCATTTGTAAATCATTCAAAAAAAAATTTCTCAACAAGTTGATGATGCATCTCATATTGCTGATTTATTCTTTTGAGAGATAGTTTGTTTGCATGGCAAGCCAAAGACCATTGTAAGTGATAAGGATACTAAATTTCTTAGTCATGTTTGGAGATTCTTGTGGAATAAACTAGAAATTAAGTTGTTATTTTCTACTACTGCATATCCCCAAACGGATGGTCAAACTGAAATGGTTAATAGAACATTATCTCAATTGTTGCATGCCACTATACAAAAGAACTTGAAAACCTGAGAAGATTTTTTGCCTTTTATTGAATTTGCATATAATAGGAGTGTTCATACTGGTACATCTTTTTAACCTTTTGAGATTGTTTATGGTTTTGATCCCCTTTCCCCACTTGATTTGATTCCTATTCCTATGCATGAACGTGTCATAGTAAGCAAATAGCTGAATTAATTGCTAAGTTGCATCAAAAATTTAAAAATCAAATTGAAATAAAAAACAAAGAATATGCACGTAGCGCAAACAAGCATCGTAGACAAATTGTCTTTGAGCCAAGTGATCTCTTGTGGTTACATTTGCGGAAAGAAAGGTTTCCAAAGGAGCGAAAATCAAAGTTGATGCCTAGAACTTCCTGAAAGGTAGTTGAACGCGTTGGTATAATGCTTATGTTTTAGAACTTCCTGAAAGGTATGGTTGTTCTTCAACTTTCAAAGTTTTTGATCTCACCCCTTATCCTCCTAATGCTTTAGATTTAAGGACAAATCCTTTTGAGGACAGGGGAATGATGTGCCACAAGGGCCTATGACAAGAAGAAAGGCCAAACAACTATGATACCTTCTTGTATAAGTATGTTCAAGATGAACCCTCTCTATGTTGGGTTTATCTTCTTGAGCCAATCATTTTGTGTGTTCACAATCATGCATGATTATTATATGTTTTACATGTCATAAACAAGGTGTAAAGGTTGGTGTGGAGTGATGGATAGTCATTGCATAAATGATAGCGTTTTGTGGTTTTCTGTAGTCATTCGTGTGTTTTCTTGTTTATGGGGGCATTTTCATCATTTCACTCATTGTTAGGTATTTCACATGCATGACATGAATTTTATTTATCACTGATGAGAATGATGTTTGGTGGTGTCTTTATGTTTGTAGGGAGCTTAGAGGGAGAATGCGTGTGTTTCATAGAAGAGTTAGATAAGAACGAATGCTGCTTGGATCAAACTTCGACCAAGCATAACTTCTTTGTTTCAACTTGAAATGGTGTCAATATTAGGCTTAAATTCAAGGTCTCGAAGAGTTATACAACATGGATGAAGACATCAAAAGCCAATTTCTAAACTTACAAGTCTCTACCACGCAATCAAGGATCAAGGCTCTAATGGAGACTAAAAGGCTCTCAAGGTTCCTACAAGGATTAGGATGTTAGGATATGATAAGTTTGTGTTTTTTTGTAAATTACCTAACATGCTAGAGTTGTAACTTACGACTTTTCCATATAGTTGGAGTTATACTTTAGGACTTTTCTATTTATTTGGTGTTATAATTTAGGACTTTTCCATGTAGTTCTTAGGTTTGTTTGCCTATTTAAAGGGCCTTTGACCACCCCATTGTACAATTTAGCCTCAATAAACATTCAATTTTTCTTCTCTTAAGACTTGTGTCATTGAGTTGTTTCTTGGTTTTTTCACACAATCAAGGTTAGGATCCTTAAAGTTTGAGCTAACTTTAAGGTGGTATTTGCCAAGGCCAAAGGGAGAAACGTCTTGGAGGATGCTTTGTTTGTCAAGATCAACGTTAATCCCGTTGTGCAGATGTTGCTCATCCAGCTGTGCCTTGAAAGAAGCAAGGAGGAAGGATATCCCTTTGTGTCAACCTTTGAAGGTAAGTTTTGAAGGAAAAGATCCAAACTTGCATGAGGATTCACATCACAAGTCGTCAAAAGCCTGTTGACACTTGTCATCCCATTGAAATACACTTTTCTGTTAAGTTGTAAAAATGTTTTGATGATAAAAAGATGTTTTAAATGAGTTAAATTTATGTTTGATATTTGATGCAAGATGGGTAAATCACACTATGTCCAAAGATGGTTGAGATTGGAACTCACTGGTTGACATCTATCTCTCAAGCTGGGGACATCGATCGATCGATGTCACTTCAGCCCCTGACATCGATCGATCGATGTCAGTCAGAGAGCATCGATCTCTAAACCAAAGGACATCGATCGATCGATGTCACTAACATCGATCGATCGATGTTGATCAGAACACATCGATCTCTAAACCAGGTGACATCGATCGATCGATGTCACTTCAGCCCCTGACATCGATCGATCGATGTCAGGCAGTGTCAAAACTGCAATCTTCTGGAGGACATCGATCTCTCCCTTCCAGGCACATAGATCGATCGATGTCCCCCAGAATTCAAATTTTCTGAACGCTGGAACAAAATCCAAGGGAGATTTATGATGTTTTCTCTTTCCAATCTTGCTAAAATTTCTTGTGGACTTTAACCCAACCTATTACATGCTTCCTTGACTATTGTATACATGTCTAAGATTCTCTAGGGTGGCTATCCAAGATCAAATCACTCCATAGGGTGGCTAGAGACTATTTGGGCATTACCTTGACATTTTTGAAGATGAAGACTTGGTGGAGAGCCTCAAAAACGTGGTGAACTTCATCTATAAATAGAGAAGACTTGGATGCAGCAAATACACACTTTCAACATCATCTAGCTTCATTTTCCATTGTTGTATATTTCTCTCATACTTGTAAATTTGTTTAAAGCTTGTCTAGCTTTTCTTTGATCCTCATTATTGTATATTGAGGGAAAAAGAGTCAAGCACAAGAGGAACCATAAATATTTGATCTCTTGCTTGTGGTTAGACTTGTGAGAAAGTGTGAACCCTACCATATTTCTTCAACCCACTGTGAGAAGTTCTTGAAGGAACTTTTGTTGAAGTTGTGAGGAAGCAAGAAGTTGTTCTTGCTAATAGCTGTAGTTGCTCTAGTTGCACAAGTGTGTTTTGTGCAAGAAGTTGATGTTGTTGTGGCTTACACTAAAGTGTTAGTGTAAGTGTTGCTGTGGTTGTTCTTATTGTTCATAATAAGAAGAGTAGTTGTTGAAAATCCACTTTGGAAACAAAGTGGTAGTGGAGTAGAATCATTTACGATTCGAACCACTCTATATCCGGTGTACTCATTCACTACTTCTCATCTCCCATTCTTGCTCTGATTTTGAATATCTTTTTGAGTTGAGCAAACGAGAAAATTCCGCAAAATAGCCAAACACTCTATTCACCCCCCCCCCCTCTAGAGTGTATTTCGGACCTAACAATTGGTATCAGAGCCTAACCTTGATTGCTTGGCCTATCTTTGCAAGTAGCAAGGTTAAAGATCATGACAACCTCAACCTCAACCTCAACCTCAACCTCTTCATCTCCTAAGCCTACTGCACTATTTTCTGGATCAAACACTAAAGCACCTATGTTTGATGGCCAAAATTATTCTTTGTGGAAATTTCGAATGATCAATCATTTGAAAGGCTGTGGATTTGATATATGGAGAGCCGTTGTCAAAGGAATTGAAGTTCCTATGATTACCAACTCAAAAGGAGAATCAATATTCAAAGATGAGGATGACTACACCGACGAAGAAAAGATAAGATTTGCCATTAATGGTAAAGCATTTGATATTCTCTCAAGTGCTCTCACTACCACTGAGCTCATAAGACTTCAAGGTCTTGAAACAGTCCATGAGGCATGGAAAAGGCTTGAAATGATACATGAAGGAACTGAGCAAGCAAGAATGGCCAAACGACTTATGCTCATGAAGAGTATGAGATGTTCGGAATGAAAAGTGGTGAGAAGATTGAGGAGACAATCGATCGATACACACGAATAGTGAATCAACTCTCCATGATGGACAAGAAAATCTCAAATGAAGACCTTGTCTCAAAACTCCTCAACTCTTTGCCTAGAGAATGGACACCCAATGTCACCGCTATCACCGAATCGAAGAATCTCAAGACTCTTACCCTTGATGAGCTATCCGGTAATCTTCTTACTCATGAAATTCTTATTGATGAACAAAATAGGATGAATCCTATCAAGCCCACACAAACAGCACACAAAGGATTGGTGGTAGAGTCCGATGAATCGGATGAGGAAGTTGCTCTTCTAGTAAGAAAATTTAGAAGAATGGCAACTAGAAACAAAGCTCAAGCAAGAAAGTTTTTCAAGAGACCATCTAAAGAAAAGGAAGCAAGTGAAAATTGCTATAGATGTGGTCGACCCGGTCACTTCATTGCCAATTGCCACGTAAAAGAACCGCAAAAGCAAGAGCAGAAGGTCTTTCCTCAAAAGAAGAAAGCCCTCAATGCGGAGGTAACCACGTGGGATGATCTCCTTTCGGAATCGGAAGGAGAAGAGAGTGAAGATCAAGATGTTGGACTTGTTGCAATAGTTGACAATCCAAAGATTCAACATACTTGTCTCGTGGCAATTGAAGATGATCTTGAGGTAAATTCTAACCCTTCAAATTTGCATGATGAGATAGGAGATTTGCAAGATGACTTTGAGAAATTAAATTTGAAATATAAGCATTTAAAGAAAGAATTCAAGAAATGCATTTTAGAAAATAAGAGCTTGAATGACAAAAATATTTTGATGTTTCAAGAGCATGATATCATACTTACCATGCATAAAACCGTAGCTCTTGAAAATGAAGAAATTAGAAAAGAATGTGAGAAACTAAAGTTAGACTTACAAAGACTAACAAATGGTAAAAACAACTTAGACATACTACTTGGAAATCAAAGAATTGGAAATGATAAATCCGGTTTAGGATTTAACTCATCATCTTCTTCTATTAAACCTAAGTCTTTAAAGAAAAAGGCAAACAATAGAAAAACACAACAAAATTCATCATCTTCTAAACCAAAGCATGTACCCATTTGTTTTTATTGCAACAAACTAGGACATGTGAAGAAAGCATGTAGAGCTAGATTTGTAAGCACATATGTTTGGAAGCCTAAGGGTCGACAAACTAACCTTAAAGGACCCAACCATCAAAGGGTACCAATGCATACATCTTTTGGTTTTGTAGGCTCTCAAGATAAATGGAGTAGCCAAAGAAGAAGGAACCAAATGGCTTATGGACAGCGGATGTTCAACTCACATGACCGGAGACAAGACGTTGTTCACCAAGCTCAAGCTCCAAGATGGTGGAACGGTGCATTTTGGCAATGGAAGAGCCAAAATCCTTGGACATGGAGAAATTGGTAATTCTTCCTTTACTATTAATAATGTACTATATGTAGAAGGGCTTAAGTATAATTTGATAAGTGTTAGCCAACTATGTGATGCTAATTTTCAAATTGAGTTTGTGAAAAGAAAATGTGTTGTGAAAAAGAACAATAAGATTGTTTTTGAAGCTATTCGTATAAATGATGTTTACAAATTTAGCACACATGATTTGATATCACAAAATATTTCTTGTCTAGTTTCCAAAAATGATTTGACTCAACTATGGCATAGACGACTTGGACACATTAGTTTTAAGAATTTCAAAGAAATTTGCAAAAATGAAAAAGTCCAAGGTCTTCCAAAATTAAATTTCGAAAACCATGGCTTATGTGACACTTGTCAAAAGGCAAAGCTTGTTAAAACAAGTTTCAAGCCCAAAAGTGAAATCTCCACCACCAAACCTCTACAATTGTTTCATATGGATTTGTATGGGGATATTGGTACAGCAAGTCTAAGTGGAAAACATTACACCTTTGTGGTGGTAGATGACTTCTCTAGGTACACTTGGGTAATGTTCTTAGCTAAAAAGAATGATGCATGTCAAGAATTTATAAAGCTTTGTAAGAGATTAGAAAATCAAAGAGAAGACACAATTAAGGAAATTAGAAGTGATAGAGGTGGTGAGTTTGATGGAGAATTTCAAGAATTTTGTGTATCCAAAGGGTATGGACACAATTTTTCAGCTCCAAGAACTCCTCAACAAAATGGTGTTGCGGAAAGGAAAAATAGAACACTTCAAGAAATGAGTAGAGCCATGCTAAACGAATTTGAGCTACCCAAATATTTTTGGGCCGAAGCGGTAAATACCGCTTGTCACGTGATCAATAGAGTTTATTTGAGACCATTTCTCAAAAAGACTCCTTATGAGCTTTGGAAAGGAAGAGTACCAAATATTGGTTATTTCGAAGTATTTGGTTGTAAGTTTTTTATACTTAACACCAAAGACAACTTGGATAAACTCGACTTCAAAGCGGATGAAGGAATCTTTATGGGTTATGCTCAAAATAGTAAGGCATTTAGAGTATATAATAAAAGAAGCATGAAAGTAGAAGAATCAATCCATGTCAAATTTAGTGAACTCACTGAGGATAAATCAAACATTAATGAAGATGATGATGATGAAGAAATAATTGAAGTAAGTCATATAGAGAAATTTGAGAATCCAAAAGGTAATACCGTTATTGACCTTAGGATTGATCCTCTTGAACCTAAGGTGGAAGATGAAGAAGTAGGAGGGGATACCTCAAATTTACCGGATTCATATAGATATAGAAAAGATCACCCTAAAGAGTTGATACTAGGTGAAACTAGCCAAGGCATAATGACTAGGAGAAAATTCAATGAAAATGCCTTCATTTCGCAAGTTGAGCCTAAAAATATAAAGGAAGCAATAAATGATGAAGATTGGGTATTAGCTATGCAAGAAGAATTAAATCAATTTGAAAGAAGTGATGTTTGGAAATTAGTTGCTAAACCTAGTGATCATCCCGTAATTGGTACTAAATGGGTATTTAGAAACAAAATGGATGATAAAGGAAACATCACTAGAAACAAAGCTAGGTTAGTAGCCCAAGGCTATAGGCAAGAGGAAGGCATAGACTATGATGAGACCTTTGCCCCCGTGGCTAGGTTCGAAGCTATTAGAATGTTATTAGCATATGCATGCTATAAGGATTTCAAACTATATCGAATGGATGTGAAATCCGCATTCTTGAATGGAATAATTCAAGAAGAGGTCTATGTAGCTCAACCTCCGGGGTTTGAGAATCATGATTATCCAAATCATGTTTTTAGACTCAAAAAGGCCCTTTATGGACTTAAACAAGCTCCTAGGGCTTGGTATGATAGATTAAGTAACTTCCTACTTGAAAATAAGTTTTCAAGAGGAAAAGTCGACACTACTCTTTTTATTAAAGAACAAGGAAACCATCAATTGCTTGTTCAAATTTATGTGGATGATATCATATTTGGTGCTACTAATGATTCTCTTTGTGAGCATTTTGCAAAATTAATGGAAGGAGAATTTGAAATGAGCATGATGGGTGAACTCAACTACTTCCTTGGTCTACAAATCAAGCAAACTCAAGATGGAGTGTACATATCTCAAACAAAGTACACAAAGGATTTGCTCAAGAAGTACAAATTCGAGGATGGAAGAAGTGTGAGCACTCCGATGAGCACAAGTACAAAGCTTGACAAAGACGAAAAAGGAAAGCCGGTTGAGGTAACCAAATATAGGGGTATGATTCGTAGTTTACTTTATTTAACCGCTAGTAGACCGGATATTTTGCATGCTGTATGATTATGTGCTAGATTTCAAAGTATGCCTAAGGAATCGCATTTAGTTGCCATCAAACGTATCTTTAGGTATTTAAAAGGAACTTTGAACTTTGGGTTGTTTTATCCCAAAAATGGATGTTTTGACTTAAGAGGGTATAGTGACTCCGACTATGCCGGAAACCTTGTTGATAGGAAAAGCACCTCCGGGACATGTCAATTTCTTGGAGATTGCTTAGTTTCTTGGTTTTCCAAGAAACAAAATAGTGTGTCACTTTTCATAGCGGAATCCGAATATGTATCGGCCTCTTCGTGTTGTGCACAACTACTTTGGATGATCAACACCTTGAACGATTACAATGTTAAGTTTGATAAAGTTCTCATCCTATGTGACAACACATCAGCCATAAGTATAGCGCAAAATCCAGTTCATCATAGTAGGACAAAACACATTGAGGTGAGGCATCACTTCATAAGAGATTGCATCCAAAAAGGATTGGTATGTATTGAGTTTGTTCCAACAAATGATCAACTAGCGGATATCTTTACCAAATCCCTTCCCACTGAGACGTTCGAATCAATTAGAACAAGATTAGGGATGATAAACCAAGGATAGAAGTTTAAAAAGGTCAAAAATACAGATTCCTGCATACATTGATCGATCTATGTGGAAATCTTAGTCTGCTGTAAAAATAGACATCGATCGATCTATGTCTAGGACATCGATCGATCGAAGTCCCAGACATCGATCGATCGATGTCTGCGCGGACAGAATATTAAAAGCTGCACTTTCTTTCCTCTTCCTCATTTTTCTCTTCCTCCACCGTAAATCCCTAATTCTCCCTTTCTCAAATTCGAAACCCTTCTCTCTAAACTCCAAAACCCTTGGATAAATCTTCATTTATTCTTCAAATCAGTCACCTCTTACAACAATCACATCTATTCCATTGTTATTCTCTCCAAAATCCAAAACCTAACTCAACAAATGGCACCAAGAACGAAACAAACTGCAAAAAGGCAACGAACCTCTGAGGAAGAAGATGTTACGCCACCCCAATCTAATCCTCAAGTGCCAACGGGGTCTAGGACACAAGGATTGAGGAAGAAGGCCACTCCCTCTCATAGCACTATGTTGACTGAAACACGGAGTAGGCTAACCATCAACAATTTTCCATGCTCAAATCCTCAGAATACAAGGATGCCTTGAAAGAGCAAACTGGAACATGTAAGTTTGCCTACATCACTCTTAGAGCCCAAATGGTATTCAATGAATGGGAGCACAAGAAAAGGGATACCATTCCATTAAAATTGCTCAAAATTGAGGATATTTTGAGCAATGAAGAATTAAAACCAATCATTGATTGGTTTGATGTTCAAAAATGGAGACCTGTTTGGGAGGTCTCAGAGATGTCCACCATATCTACCTGGTATACTAGAATGTTTTATGCAAATATGTGGGTAGATTATAAACATGGGGAGCCTTATGCCTTGAATACAATAATAGAAGGACATTTGTTGATGTTTACATCTAAAACATTCAATGAATTGCTTGAGGTTCCGGATGAAGGGTTGGAAGATTTTGATCCCTGAAGGTGGGTCACATATAAGTACCAAGTCTCTGAGGACGAGGTAAAGACATTTCTTGGTTTTCACCCCACCAAGAATACAAATGACATGCCGTTAGTTTATAGAGTGTTACTTGCTATTGTAACTTTTTGTGTAAACGGCAAGTCGGCTAAACTCCCGAGCAATTTAGATTTCTACGTTGCTTATCGTGTTGCTATGAAGGAGCCTTTAAATTTTGGGGAAATCGTTTTTGCGAATATGTTGGAAGCCGCCACAAAGAAATCAAAAGCGCTTCCATATAGCAATCTCATATATAGATTGCTTAAAAAGGCTAATGTGGAGTTGAATGATGAATTCACGGATCAAATAACCAACAAAGACTACTACACAAAAGCCAATATTCAACAAATCCACAAATCCCAGAAAGAGGCACAAAAGCGGGGTGGCCAATCGGAACAAGACGAAGAGGAGCCTGAAGATCCTATCCCTCCACCATCTCCTACCGAACCTCCCATGGCACCCTCTTCTCATCCTTCACCACAACCACCTCCACAACCAAGCTCCATTTCCACAAAGGACAAAGGAAAAGCCCCCATGACAGAAGGAAATGGGTCAGATGAAGAGTTTGATACGGAGGCCGAAATTGATGACATTCGTGATACACTTGGTCAATGGGGAGAAGATTTAACTAAGGAAGCAGTCTGTATTGATGACTTGGAAAAGGACAACGCAAATCTCACACAAAGGGTCAAAAATTTAGAAACGGAGCTCACTATACAAAAGACCAAGTACCAAAAATTGAAGACAAAGCTTAAAGCGGCACTCTCCGGATTATGTTTCTCTTCTGATGAAGAGTAGTTATCCCCATTCCCTCGTAGCTATGAAGTAGTTTTACAAGTTTGAGTTTACTTATATATCTCAAAACTTGGTATTTCCTAATGATATTTATCCTTCATTTTAATATCTCTTATGTTTTGATGTTTTCAAAAAGGGGGAGAAATAATTTTGGTTGTTGGCATGATTGTTTGGGCATTGGATTTGCAATGTTTGGAACTGTTGGAAAGACATTGCATGATTTAGTTTTGGCATGTTATAGCTTGGTATCTCAATGTCTCATTGTTGGCATGATTGTTTTGGCATTGGATTTGCAATGTTTGGAATTGTTGGAAAGACATTGCATGATTTAGTTTTGGCATGTTATAGCTTGGTATCTCAATGTCTCATCTTGATATGATATTTTTTTTTCATCACATAACTTAGCTTGAGAAGGTTGAATTTGGTATAGCATGACATGAAGTTTGCCTTGATATGTTGGTTTGGTATAATTTTGGCATGTTCTTAGTATGACTTGATATGATTTTTTGGTATAGTTTTGGCATGGCATGGTTTGGCATATTAAGCTAGCTATATTGTCTTAAGTTGGTAATATGCATAACATGTTAGCTTTGAGAATTTGGATGTGGCATGACATAGCATGAAGTTTCTTAGTATGATATCTTACATATTGAAATGATGAAGATGTGAAACTTGATGCATAGGTTGAGGGGGAGCATAAACAAAGGGGGAGTTGTAAAATATCAAGTATAGTTGAAAATGTATCATGTAAAAACATCTTTTGAATCATGGTTTTGAAATCATCAAAAAGGGGGAGATTGTTAAGTTGTAAAAATGTTTTGATGATAAAAAGATGTTTTAAATGAGTTAAATTTATGTTTGATATTTGATGCAAGATGGGTAAATCACACTATGTCCAAAGATGGTTGAGATTGGAACTCACTGGTTGACATCGATCTCTCAAGCTGGGGACATCGATCGATCGATGTCACTTCAGCCCCTGACATCGATCGATCGATGTCAGTCAGAGAGCATCGATCTCTAAACCAAAGGACATCGATCGATCGATGTCACTAACATCGATCGATCGATGTTGATCAGAACACATCGATCTCTAAACCACGTGACATCGATCGATCGATGTCACTTCAGCCCCTGACATCGATCGATCGATGTCAGGCAGTGTCAAAACTGCAATCTTCTGGAGGACATCGATCTCTCCCTTCCAGGCACATAGATCGATCGATGTCCCCCAGAATTCAAATTTTCTGAACGCTGGAACAAAATCCAAGGGAGATTTATGATGTTTTCTCTTTCCAATCTTGCTAAAATTTCTTGTGGACTTTAACCCAACATATTACATGCTTCCTTGACTATTGTATACATGTCTAAGATTCTCTAGGGTGGCTATCCAAGATCAAATCACTCCATAGGGTGGCTAGAGACTATTTGGGCATTATCTTGACATTTTTGAAGATGAAGACTTGGTGGAGAGCCTCAAAAACGTGGTGAACTTCATCTATAAATAGAGAAGACTTGGATGAAGTAAATACACACTTTCAACATCATCTAGCTTCATTTTCCATTGTTGTATATTTCTTTCATACTTGTAAATTTGTTTAAAGCTTGTCTAGCTTTTCTTTGATCCTCATTATTGTATATTGAGAGAAAAAGAGTCAAGCACAAGATGAACCATAAATATTTGATCTCTTGCTTGTTCTTAGACTTGTGAGAAAGTGTGAATCCTACCATATTTCTTCAACCCACTGTGAGAAGTTCTTGAAGGAACTTTTGTTGAAGTTGTGAGGAAGCAAGAAGTTGTTCTTGCTAATAGCTGTAGTTGCTCTAGTTGCACAAGTGTGTTTTGTGCAAGAAGTTGCTGTTGTTGTGGCTTACACTAAAGTGTTAGTGTAAGTGTTGCTGTGGTTGTTCTTATTGTTCATAATAAGAAGAGTAGTTGTTGAAAATCCACTTTGGAAACAAAGTGGTAGTGGAGTAGAATCATTTACGATTCGAACCACTCTATATCCGGTGTACTCATTCACTACTTCTCATCTCCCATTCTTGCTCTGATTTTGAATATCTTTTTGAGTTGAGCAAACGAGAAAATTCCGCAAAACAGCCAAACACTCTATTCACCCCCCTCTAGAGTGTATTTCGGACCTAACATTTTCTTTTTCAGAACTTGGAAGCACACCGACCTGAACAGATGCCTATTCAATGCTGCAATTCTTCTAGTTAGCGTGTACACTTCCTTAATGTTGCATGGGGTTGCATAGCCCTTAGCATCTCAACTTTGCTGTGGTTAACCTGAATCCCTTCTTCAAAGACCATGTACCCCAGAAACTTTCCACTTCGAACTCCAAATATGCATTTTTGGTGTTCATCCTCGTCTTCGACTATCTCAAGATGACAAACACTTCCCTTAAATTTTGGATGTACTCGTCAAAAGATCTGCTCTTGATGAGCATATCGTCAATCTAGACTTCTATAATTCGACCGATATGGTACCTAAATATGGAATTTAACAGTCTCTGGAACGTTGCTTCTGCATTCCTCAGTCCAAATAGCATACTAACATAACTATAGGTACCTTCATTTATAATAAACGATGTTGTGTTTTGATCTTCCTTGGACATGACTATTTGGTGATAGCCTTTGATGGCGTCAAGGAAGTCAAAAAATTGGTGCCCCACCATGGAATCCATGAGCCTGACTAATTTTGGCAGTGAATAGCAGTCTTTTAGGCAATCTTTGTTTAGGTCGGTGTAATTTATACACATTCTCTATGATTGGTCTGGCTTGGGCATCACCACAGGATTCGCCAGTTAGACTGGATAGAAGACCTCCACTATATATATAACGGCCATGAGATTCCCAACCCCCTTAGTGATTACCCTGTTTTTTTCGAGAGCAAAGCTTCTCTTTTTCTGTTTAACGGGTTTAACACTAGGATCAACATTGAGCTTGTGCCCGGCTAGGGTAGTGGGATGCCTGGCATATCCTTGGCTATCCAGATGAAGATAATTGCAAAGTTTCTTAACAGATCCTAAAGTTGAGTTAACGGCTTGACGGGCATCAGGTCGCAATCTTGATAACATTTTAAGGCTGATTAGGGTCTAGAATGAGTCATAGACCACATCATCATATTCCAACCTTTCCTCCATTGGACAAGCAATGTTGTCAAGGCTGACATGTTGTACCGTGCGCATAGCAGCTCTGAGCCACTTGTAAACTTCTATGTATAGGCACCGCTCCTGCTGGGGAAGGGAACTTCATGCTAATGTGCAGAGGTGACACAAATGCCCCCAACACCATCAAAGTCAGCCTGCAGAGGAGAATGTTATATCCGAATTTTCCTTTATAACCATAAAATCTATCCACAAGTGACGGCAGTTAGGGTATTTTCCAAAAGTGAGGAACAGTTAACCAGACTTGCTGGCTGCACCACCACGCCAGAAAAACAAAAGAAATAGGATGACATTGGGCTCAGCTGGGTGTCCTACAGCCAAGCTGTTGGTAGATTTTATGGTACATAATATTGGCTACACTGCTCGTGTTAATGTACATGCGATGTACCTTCACTATATTGTCAGGCGCCAGGTTGATAAGGAGGCTAATTACTAAGCTGGCGTTGTGATGTTCCACCGCAATAGGGTCATTGGGGCCATATCTACTTCTTGTGACAACTTTGGCTTTTCGGACGACATTTCGGTTGAGGTCCTGGCCGCCCGTGGGTCTGGCTTAGTCCCACGTGGAGCGAGGCCACTAAAGATCGTGTAGATCACGGACTTGACCTGGGGTTGATCTGTAGCCTCAAGCCCTTTATTATCATCATCGTCATTTCTAGGTCGGCAATGAGGCTCCTCCTTCGGCACTTGTCTTGTGGAGGGGGTCAGCGAAAATCTAGCTGCAAACCTGAGGGTCATAAAATTGATGGAGAAAACCCTGCTCAAAGGCATGCGCTAGCTGCCTACAATTTTTGATGCCGTGACCAATACTTTGTGGTACACGCAGTATAGCTTTGGATACCTTTTTGATCGCGGGCCCTAAAACTGTGGTTGTTTCATTCTCGGTCTGTCTTGTTCCATGATGGATAGGATCATCTATTTGGATGCAAGTAGAGGCGTCCCTCCTTTGCCCTGGCTTTCCAGGCAGTCAAACCCATTACGTCTATCCGTAGTGTCTTTGCGGCCTTCTTTTAAGGGTCTGTTCGGCTAGTAGGGTGACAAGACTATTCGGCCTCCTACTTTAGCCTATTTGCCTCTTCTCCTCAGGCATACTGGTGCGCTTTCTCAAGGGACTCTCTGAGTGACTTGGGACTTTCTTTGGCCAATTGGGGGAAGACACTGGCCGCTCCAAGCCTGTTGATAAAGACTGCAGCCGTTGCACCATCATTTGTCCCGAACTGGAAGGACTCATCGTTGAAGCTCTGTATATATTTAAGAACAGACTCATCTGGAATCACCATAGTTATGCGTGTTTCACGCAAAAAATTTCGGCCTTTCCTTCGTTCTGAACGAGTCTTCCATAATATGCCTTGTTCGGTGACAAGAACGGTTCAAAACCACCTTTGGTAGTGTGCCTCCTATTTGGACCAAGCAATATCCTCCTCTTGCAGCTTGTTCGTAATCCAAGAACAATGAATCACCCTTGGTACGTGTTTCCAATTCGGTAGGATTCAATTCCCCTACAACATTTGCTCAAGACGTTGATATAGAATTTAGTTTTGATCAAAGCTCAAAAGAAAACACAAGGAAAAACCTTGCTAGCCAGCCTTGGCCGAAATTTATCGATTTTTATTAAAGTCTCATCTTTACAGGCGGCTGAGTAAACTTTTAGTCTAAACTAGGCTAACCTTAATGTACATAAGACACGATAGGACTTTCACTTAAAAACTATCACTTCAGCACCTATCCGAACTTCCACACGCAATTACGATCCTCTTGAGGCTGAATTTGTCGATGCGGTCTTCTAGAGAATTGTAGCCCCCAGATGTCTAGTTTCTATAGCATTATGAATCACCTCAAAAGGACGTTACATGAGAGTTATTGTCAAAATACCGAGACAGGGTAATCTTGTGAAAACCCTAAAATTTAGGCATTTTCCCAAATTTGGAAAGTCTATATTCGTATCTTATAAAAAAATTTAATATCTAAAAACATTATACAAAACCTCTAAAATGACTCTAAAACATATTACAAAATATTAGAAGCCAAGGTGGCTGAAAATTAGGCCATGCAAGACCTTTTTACACACGATCGATACAAGAACATGCCTAGACGTTGCGTCCAGCCACCCTTCATCCCATGCTCTTCCTTTCATTATCAACTCAGATATAGAGGCTCTAAAAGATAGCCCAATTCTAAGAAACATTGTTCTCTTGGTGTTGCACAAGTTCTGCAAGTATCGAGTTAACGTTCAACGTCAGTTCATTTGCTTTGTTTCTAGTGATTGGACACTTTGAAGCTTCCTCGGGCATGCGACCTTCCTCTCCAACCCTTTGCATGCCTTCTAATTGTGGATTTTGCTCCATATCTTCATCATTCCCTCTCTGGTCAAAAGGATTTGTCCTCGAATAACAATCTGTGCGGAATGAAGTCAAGTTAGTAACATTGAAAGTATTCGAAACATCACCTTGCTTACCTGGAGGAAGGTCGATGACATAGGCATTGTCATTCACATGAGCAATTACTATGAACGGGACATCTCCCCTCAGTTGCAATTTGGACTTCCTCTCGTTCGTAACCTCTCCTTTCGTAAATGTAGCCATACTAGATCGTCTGGTTCAAATGTCACGTGCTTCTTTCTTTTGTTAGCTTGTTTGGCACATTTTTCATTCTTTTTAAGCTGCATTTTATCTTTTCATGCAATTTCTTAATATACTCAGCCTTAGCTTTACCATTTAGGTTGGCACGTTCATAAGTAGGCAAAGACAATAAATCAAGGGGAGATAGGGGATTGAAATCATAAACAACTTCAAATAGTGAATGAGTCGTTCCTGTATGAACACTCCTATTATATGAAAATTCTATGTTTGATAAAAAGTCCTCCCAATTCTTTAGATGCTTTTCAATTATGGCATGTAACAATTGACTTAACGTTCTATTAACGACTTCAGTTTGTCCATCAGTTTGTGGGTGTGCAGTGGTAGAAAACAAAAGCTTAGTTCCCAATTTACCCTGCAAGACACACCAAAATGACTCAAGAATTTAGTATCCCTATCGCTAACAATAGTTAGAGGCATACCATGCAAACGTACCACTTTCTTAAAGAATAATACAGCAACAAGAGAAGCATCATCAACCTTTTTACATGCTAACTGCACCATCTTGGAAAATCTATCGACAACCACAAAATACTATCCTTACCGTTTTTAGATCTCGATAAACCAAGAACAAAGTCCATAAAAATATCAGACCAATAGCAAGAAGGAACCGGTAAGGGCATGTATAATCCATATTGTTGAGTTTTAGATTTTGCTTGTTTACATGTAATGCAACTAGCGCACACTTTTTGTACATCTGTACGCATATGTGGCCAAACGAAATGCTCACACAAGATTTCCAAAGTTTTAAAAATGCCAAAAGGACCCACAAGGCTACTTCATGGGCTTCCTTAACCAACAATTTACGAATAGAACATCGAGGAATACACAATTTGTTTTACTTGAATAAAAATCTATCAGTTATATAAAACTTATCAAAATAAGATACAACATATGCTTCATAGATAGAAAGAAAGTCATGATCCTCAGCATACAGTTCTATTATAGAATCAAATCTAAGCAAACTAGATGAAAGTGAAGTAATCAAAGTATATCGCCTAGATAATGCATCAGCTACGTTATTGTCTTTGCCATTATATAAGGAAATTGTTCAATGAATTCTACCCATTTAGCATGTCTTTTGTTTAACTTTCCTTGGGCTTTAATATATTTAAGGGATTCATGACCGTGTGAATCACAAACTACTTCGGCTGCAAGTAATGCTGCCAAGTTTGGAAAGCTCTAACCAATGCATAAAGATCTTTATCGTATGTCAAGTAATTTAGCAGAGCTCCTTTTAGTTTTTCACTAATGTACGCAACTGGCCATTTAGATTGGTTCAATACCACCCATATACCTATTCACGATGCATCACATTCAATTTCGAAGGTTTCTTCAAAGCTGGGTAAAAGAATAGGTGTGGTGGTAAATTTTTCCTTGAGCACATCAAAAGCCTTTTGTTGCACCTTGCCCCAATGAAATCCAACTTATTTCTTCACAATTTCATTCACGGGGGCAGCAATAGAAGAAAAGTCCTTTCACGAATCGCCTATAAAAACTAGCAAGTCCATGAAAACTCCGGACTTCACTAGCATTCTCAGGTGTGGGTCATTCTATGATAGACTTAACTTTACCTTGATCTACTTCAATGCCATTTGCACTAACAACATTAACTAAAAAGGTGATTTTATCAAGGCAGAATGAACATTTCTTAAAATGTTGATAAAGACTATTTTTGCAATGTTTCCAAAATAGCACGTAGATGTTCAATATGTTTATGCAATGTTTTAGAATTGATCAAGACATTATCGAAGTAGACAACTACGAATTTACCAGTGAATGAACGTAAAACTTGGTTCATTAATCTAATAAAAGTACTAGGTGCATTAGTTAATCCAAAGAGCATGACCACTCATACAATCCATATTTAGTTTTAAATGCAATTTTTCGTACATCTCATTCTTTTATGCGAACCTAATGGTATCCACTTGTCAAGTCAATTTTTGTAAAATGTTTAGCACCATATAATTCATCAAGCATGTCATCTAGTCTAAAAATCGGGTACCTATACTTTATCGTGATTTTGTTCATCACACAACTGTTAGTGCACATCCTCCATGAGCCGTCTTTCTTTGGTACTATGATAACCGGTATCATACAAGGGCTCATGCTTTCCTTAATTCGTCCTCTCGCCAAAAGTCTTCAATGTTAAATCTCCTTAGTTTTTTTAGGGTTGGCTCAATATGCTGCACGATTAGGTAGCGTAGCACCTGGTATAAGATCAATCTGATGCTCGACTCCTCTCAAAGGGGTAGTCCCGTGGGCTCTTCTTCTAGAAACAAGTCTGAATATTCATGTAACAAAGAGGTAAGTCCACTCGTCAAGGTGGAGGATAAGTCCAAAACAGTAAGCAAAACATCTTTAAAAATTGTGATTAGTACAGTTATATGCAAGATCAAAGAATGTGAAATTTAAGAAGATTTTGCGTAAACTTACTTTTTAGTCTTGGTCGATTTTTCAAGCTCTGAAGTGGGCTGTTGGGCCGACTTCACTATTGTTTGCTTTCCTTTTTCTTTAGCCTTTTGCTTAGTCCATGAATCATGTAGGATCTTCAAGGCACCACTAGAAGGGGAGGGTTGAATAGATGGTGCGGAAAGTGTGCTTTTTAAAATTTCTTTAAACTTGAACAATTCAAGTTCTGAAAACAGATTCTGTTTTCAGGACCAGTTTTAAAAAGTTTTTAAAACTAGGTTAGAGGTCTCCAAAAATTATGAAATTTTGAGAGAACTTAGCCTCAGATGTTATGAGGGTCCCCTAAAAATTTCAAATTAAAATTCAACCTTTAACCCCTTCAAAAACCGTTGATACTCAGATTGTGCAAATCTGCCAGAAACGGTAGATGGTTTTGAAAAATTAATTCCTATTTGTGTGAATGTCCAAATGCTTTGAAAATTTGACCACTAACTCCTTATATAATATATTTAAATGGGTTGAAACAGTTTTGGAAAATTCTTTTGGGAAGTAGGTCAAATATAATCAAAGTCTCAACCTTTGCAAGTCTGAAAATCAGACTGCACTAGTCTCAGAACTTTTGATGTTTGATTGACTTATACTTATCCAAAAGGGTTAAAACTTGTTCCAAATTAACCCTAGAACGTGTAAGTATGTTTCTGGAAATTTTTGTAATTTTTGAAAATCTTTTACTATTTTTACGGATGCGAATAAGAAGGATAAACAGTGCAGTAACTGAAACGTAAATGCAGAAAGTAAATGGCACCAAGAATTTTATACTGGTTCGGTTATAAACAACCTACTCCAGTCTTCAAGGAACACCTTCCTTGGTTCACACTAATCACACACACGCAGTACACCTTACCGCAGGGTTAATAGAGTTACACCTAACTCCAACCCTTTACAAACCTTGTATGTCGAGTACAATTTACACGAACACCACCACCTCGCTAGAATGAAGATTGATCACACCTTGATCAATCTTTTACAAAAATACATGAATGGTGGTTTATATCAAGCCTATTCAAGATTGAAAGATATGAAAAACAATAGGCTTTACAAGAAAAGAGAAAGAAAGAAGATGTAGGAGAAGAACTAGGCTTTTGATCACTTTGATTTTGCAATGCTTGGCCTTATTTTGTTTTTGCTCATCTTTCTTCCTTTAAACATAAGAAAATCGGCCATGATAATGTTAGTATGCTGAAATTTTCAGCATGTGACATAAGAGAGGTATATGTTGAATACTTACCTTTTGTAGCTTCTCTCTTTGATTTATCAACATTGTATGATTGATCCTTGACCAATCAATATGCCAACAAGGCTCCACATGTGCTCCATCTCAGCTGTATGTAACGTTGGAATGTGTATGTACATGTGCTGAAATTTATTTTTGCTAACTTTGTAAAATAGTGCACATTTAATAATACACACATGTTATATTCCAATCAGCCCTTAATTTAATTTTCTAGAACACTTTAAGATGTATATCATATGTAAAAAGTGTCTAGATACGTGTCACATGATGTTCAAGAAAAACGTTCCATGTTATGTGCGTAGAAAACCGAGTTTTCGATATTTATCGATTACCCGATTTTTCTCTAATTTAAATTCCAACTTTTGCACATGTTATATATATTATGTTATACATAATATATATAATATATACTTTAAATCTCAGCACCTGGCTGGTTTAAAGTGGTACCATTAACATGTGACAAAATTAAAATTGGAATCTTCACATTTTGGCCTAAATGTGGGGTGATTTGTGTGTGCCAACATGGAAAGTATTTTTGGCTGATCACACCATGTGTAGCACAAAATTTTCATCAATTTTTGATGTATATGGGCTGGCCATTTATTTATGGCAAGTACGTGACACGTTGGCGAAGTTTCGGTATTCGCCCGATACGACAAATTTCGGTTTAGAACCTTTTATCGTGTCGTATTTAATTTGTCATCACCATAACTTATATCATATGATATAAGACCTGAATATACTCATAAACATGAGTTAAGTATAGTGGTGTGACGTTAACGTACGTACGTGAAATATATAACGTGTCGGTAGTACGTTGGAATACATGTGTATGTGCCTTTTTAAAAAAAATCTGAAAATATATGTAATATATGTGTATATAGGCGTGTATATATTAAGTGGGGAGGAGGAGAAAACTTTCCTTCCTTAGCTTTGTTGCCTTTGTGCCTTTTCCAAATGTGGCTTCCTTTAATGAACTACTTAGTTTAATAAACTAAGTACTTCACTTAATGAACTAGTTTAGTTCATTAATAGTGGCACCTGAAAATAGTATAAACACAACAAATGTTTGCCATATGATGTAAGTTTAACGCTTCATGGCTCGTTAGTACGGCAACATTATATATGAGCTAAATAAGGCAAGTACTAAGCAATATCATGCACACGATTGTTTATATCATGCACGTTTTATCTTATGCTCGTTTTTGTGCACATTTAAATCATGTATTTGAAAATCACTCAAACCCCTTTTTCTCTACAAATCACTCTTTCTACGTTCTTATTTTATTGACTCAATAAATTATTTTTCTGCTTCTTTTTCTTTTTTTGACTTCTGGTTTTTATACATACTTCGTTCATATTCTAAAACTTTTTGTGGAGACAAAGCATGCAATTTATAAAATTTGTTGTTCATTCTAAAAGTGTATCTGTTAAGAAAACCATCATAAGTTACTCGCCTATCATATTGGCAGGGTCTTCCTAACAAGATATGACTAGCATGCATAAGAACAATGTCACACAAAATTTCACTTGTTATAACTACCAATGGAGAATGGTATCACAACTTATTTACTTACATGCATTTCATCACAATCATTAAAACATTGTAACTTATACGGTCTAGAGTGATCAAGCAAGAGCAGTGCAAGTTTCCTTTCCAATTCTACACTAGCAACATTAGCACATGAGCGACGTCTATAATCATGGTGCAAAACTTTCCACTAACGATGCAATGAATATGTAAAATATTTTCCCAATGTTGTTCAATTTTATCGACTTCAAGTTGTGCCAGAAGGCTTTGCCTAATAACAAGAAATTCTCTAAATGAAATATTCTCTCCTTCACTCATACACTCTTCCTCTTCTAAGTTTTTCTCAATATTTTCTTCTTCATGCTCAGAAACCGAATAGTAATCACCACATTCATCAAGGTATATGACACGTTTGTTAGATGAACCATGTCTTGACATCAAAAACATTTTATATCTCTTGTCCTGCTTGATGGGTTAGAAGATGTACCTTTTTGGGGAACCTTTTCATCACTTTTTTCTTTACCTTTTTTCATGTTTTGGGCTGAGCTTGATGAAGGCCGAGAGCTAGATGGTTGAGGGCGAAAGTTTGAGTCCTTTGGCTTCGGTTTTGTGAGTTTTGCGTGAAAGCACGTGGCTGGATAGTCCTTTTAAGTTGGTTTTTTAACCTTCTCCGCCATATGGACCATAGAGTCCATATCTACATATGGGTGCAACTCCACCATATTAGCTATGTCTCGGTTTAAGCCTCCTAAAAGGCGTGCTATAGTGGCTTCTTCTCTTTGTTGCACATTAGCCCGAATTATCAACAACTCCAACTCTTTTTAGTTTTTGTCAACACTTATTGTTCCCTACGTAAAATAGGGATCTTTCGTAGTGTCGTGGTATAAAATGTCTCCTCATTGCCCTTTTCATCTCTTCCCAATTGGCGATCATGCCCTCCTCGTTTGTCTCACATTTCTTAATTGATCCCAGCAAACAAGGGCATTTATCTATGTGGAAATTTGAGCAATACTCATACCTCGAAAAATTGGAGCTCAAAGTCACTGAAGTAATCTCACGAAAATAGAAGGAAGGCCCAATCCAACCAACAAGAAGAAGAAGAAAGATTTGGAACTTAGTTCACAAGAACACTTTAATCACTTGAATCTTCTTACAAATAACACTTCAAGAATGGAGATGTATCAACTTTATTCACGATTCACAGCTCTTAGAAGAAACAATTTCACTTCACCAGAAAACTTTTCAGCACATAATTCTCGCTTATACTCAAAAATATACACAGCTTCGGTTCTTAGAGAAGAACGTTTTTCAGCACTCACAGCACTCTCTCGCTCACTTCACTTCTCAAATTATACACTACACTGTATATAAACATTCGAAGCAAGGTCGGTCTTCCCTTGTACCCGGGTCCCAACGGTTATCTTCATCATTTATTGGTCAACGACTATATTTGCAGGGAATGGGACAGCATGAGGAATTAGAGATGATGGTTGAAGTGTGCCCAGAGCAGGTGAGAAAGAGATGTGCACCGGATTTTGTTGGATATGGCATATATATATATATATATATATATATATATATATATATATATATATATAGAGAGAGAGAGAGAGAGAGAGAGAGAGAGAGCGCAATAGTCTATCCTTAGTCTTGAAATCCAAGTGGGAAGAATTAATGTGGAACCTGAAATATAAAATTGCATCCAAGGCATGTCCTGATCATTTGTTGCCTCATAACTTGTCCTGGAGTACAAGCATTTCTCAACACTCCCCCTCAAACTTAGAACATAGGATGTTGCACCAAGTTTGCAATATGAATCGTGATCTCTTGGGAGCCTTCATCATAATGAATCATTCAACAGATGAACCTGACATTCCTTCTAATGCCCCTTCTCCATGATAGACCAAGAACCTTGCAGAAATTACTCTTCTTAAATAGTCTCTTTCTTTCTCTATGGAAGACCCCTTTATTATTCCTTGACTTGATGAGCTCGTGCATGGTAAGCTGGTAACATACATGTTACAACAGAGATGCAATGAGTTTCCTGGATAACACACTATGACTGATATGCCTGATGGAGCCTTATGATAGAACTTGGACCCTGCATAAAGTGTTAGTATGAAATCACATGGATACTGATCCTTGAGTTAGATCATCCTGCAAATTAAAGATCAGTTTATAGTAACTCCTGAGACAGTCCTGCAAGAAACTTGTACTGATTTCCTGCATAAAGGTCAGTATAAAACTCCACAGTTCGCCTTTTCTATAGAGAAAAAAATGTTAGTACCTGCATAAAAATTAGGGAACCTGCAGCCCAGAGGCACTTCTTGAAAAGAGAGACACCTGGAAATTTGTTAGCCATGAAAAACACAAGATTCATAATGCTAGGATGCCAATATAGGTTGCGTATATGTTAATTTTTATCTTTAGTTATGTCACAGTCACACCAGTGATGATGCCATACAGGAGTTCTGAGCTAGTGTAATTAGCATAGCATCCAAGTCAGTTTAATGATAAGAGACTATCCAATCAGTGAGGAAAAAAGAATCACTATAGACAACAGTCTATAGGTACTCTTAGAGCCTGGGAAATACATACTTATTTACACTCAACATTCCCTTCTTATGTTCCTTCGAGGTACCATACCAGGATAACACAGTCCAAGGATGTAGGAAGCATACACAGTATCGGGCTGAACCATAACATGAGAAGGCATATTTAGATTCTAAAGCAACACACATAGGCAGCTACATGAGGAAGGATCAAGTAGACCAGATATCAACAATAACTAAACATATACGACCTTACCCCCTCAGTGGTTTGAACCAAGAACGAACCAATGGATCATACACCTAGGAGAAGACTAGGAACAGAGATATAGGATATCATTAAATACCAGTCATGAATGTTATTGCTGCTCCTGAAGTCATGTACGCCTATGAAAGATCCTGCAAGGACTGTCAGGTAGTTCTCCCACCTTTTACTCATACCTGTGATCACAAAGGTTAGTGAATAATCCTTAGGGGTTAAAATGGGTATAGGATATCCTATAGTAAAGGGTTAGAATCATATTCTCCCTACAGCACCTGCAAATTAATGGTTAGCAAAACAGTAGTATGTTCCTGCAATCAAACCAGATCACCACTTGATCCAAACAGTAATACAGAAATGCTTTCATTTAAATTCCCAAGTACTTGCAATGTCAATGCAGTGGTGTGTATTGACACAAAGAATTTAACCCCATCAACATCGGCCATTAGCTGAACCTGATGTTATAAAGAAACCAAAGGTGAATCAATGGTATTTACTTATATGCAAAGACCAGTCCCAAGAGCAATATGTTACAAGTCAATCCAAACAGATCATTTTATACAGCCATAGTGGAAAATATACAGTTTTTTCTCCGGAACTTGGTTACGAGATACTCCATACCAGATTGACACCTTCCTATGTAGAGCCAACATCTTTAATATCCATGACAAAGAATTAGAGAGGAACACAAGATGCCTGAACCTTTCTTATTGAGAGATACAAGTAGGACCATAACAGTCAGATAATATTCCCAATGAAATTACAGATAGTTTGTCTCCCCATTTCAGCAGTCAGGACATATAACAGACCATAATATCAAAGACTGTTTAACTATCATGAGACACATTTCATACCCATGCATCAATAAGATCCAGCGAATTACAAATGAGATAAAGCATATAGACACATGATTCCTTTACCACATAACGCTAAATTGAATTTGACAAGGTGATACATTTACTCAACATATGCATAATATAAAAGACTATACAAATTTCAAACAGCTCCCCCAGAGATATATATATATATATCTCAACTAGGAGAAAAATGATCCAGCCACAGGAGATAACAGAGATACCACAGATTGGAATTGACACTCAGACAAAACACAGTCACATAGAAATCAAAGGAGCAGGTTACGGCATTATTTGAGGGTAGTACTGTAGCGCACCGTCCCGAACCCTAGGATCAGAACCGGTACGTTCGCCGTATTCCGCTGAGGGATATACAAGGCGTCTGTACAGATTCCTGCACTTGTCAAAATGACATAATATTCGATTGCGGAAGCGAAATAAATCAATTCAAAACCCTAAATCGAAAGTAAATCCCTAAAATCATATATAGTCAACATCAAGTCACAATCCCGTAAACGACATCGTAAAGTAACTAAATAAGAAATCCTTAAGCTATGTCCTCAAATGAAATAATAAATAAGGTGAAACTTCCTCAATTCTTGATCATCGGTCATCAACCAATCTCTACGTGTCCCAATGTGCCCATTCAGAGTTCTCTCCAACCCATATGTAATATACCCTGAATCGTCTGCAATAAAACAAAACGAACGGTGTGAGCGACAAAACGTCACTCAGTAGGTACCCTGCCTGCATCGGCCTTGTGAGATCAAACATGCTAGGACAGTAGTGAAATACATATAAGTACGGTAATACGAAAATAGACTGTCCACGTTTTCACAAATACGTATAACGGTCATAACTTCTTAAAACAATCAAAACACATAATCGTGCGAAATGAGCGTGAAATGCAATGTCATATACGTGATGCATGATAACCCTACATTCTCAGAAACATTCATCTAATCGTGCAATCCATGACCCGGGTCCTAACAGAACGGAACGGAACAGATCAGATATGCGACTTACGTCTCGCATATCCTAACAGAACAAAATGGAACAGAACAGAACATATCATATATGCAATGTCGTGATGCATGAATGCGCAGAAATCATACACGGAATCCTTCATTTGCTTTCTTTTTTCCTTTTTCTTTTTCTTTTTCTTATTCTTTTTCCCTTCTCTTCAGATTCTTTCCCTGGAACCTCCTTTTCAATTTCTTTTTTTCTTTTACTTTTTCTTTTATTAATCTTTTTCTTTTTTCCTTTTCCTTACCTTCCTGCGCCTTCAGCTTCTCTTCTGCGATTCCGAACTTTGCCCCTCTTCTGATATCGTTCCAAATTTTTCCCCTCCCCGACATCTCTCAACCCCCCACTCCCACTCCCTCACCCCGGCTTTCCCCCCAGCGCACCACCACTCTCCAGCTGCAACCCCCCCAGCCCCCAACCCTCCAGCAGACCCCCCTCTGACAAGCCGCACCACCCCCGCCCCCAGCACACCCTCTCAACCGCTGCCGCCCCCACCCTTATTCCTCCATCCGGCAGCACGTGGTCATAGCCCACCACCACCAGCCACGCGCCGCCAGCACAAACACTTCTTCCTACGATTCCGGTATTCACATGCACATCAAAAATCAAATCTTTTTCGAGTTTTCATATGAAAATAGCATCATACATATAGATATTGATGTTCTTGCAAAAACGATGATATAACTTGTTCACAAGGCATTTTAGTGAAATTGCGTCAAAACAGTGAAAACTTAATAATGTAAGATTTTATGAAACGATTTGAATACGGTACCGTCCGTTTTCAAAACAGGTATATATTTTGAAAGCTACTTTTTTTTCCTTCACAAAAGTTAAGTAAGTTCATCGTAAGCGGGTAAATAACTTCGAAAATATTTAAACGGTTAAACTTGCGATATCGATAATCGTCAAATTAAATTAATTTTGACTAAAAAAATAGATGTAACAAAAATGAAAATTTGAAAGATTCTGTAAGAAATATATATAAACACATCGTTTTTGCAAGAACATCAATATTTTAAAAGTTTTCCCCTTCTCAAGGTCGTCAAAAGAATTGAAATTTTTATTATGCTGATTTACAATTACGGAAAAAAATTAGCCTCGTAAAGTTTAGTAGACTATATAAAGAAATGCGACTTAATAAGATACTTTCGAAAATAAAATATCTTTTGAAGTCCCTGTAAAATATAGGTAATACTCGGTGTACGTGCTTATAAAAATATTTATCTACTAGAAAAATGATAGTCCAATATTTCGTATAATTTTTATAATCCATCCTTATTTTCAAAAGAACAATCCGTCTATGTATCGTTTCTTATAAGTCTAACCTTCACCTACTATGATAAAATCCCTAACTTAAATTGTCCAATCTTAGAATGGCACACTAAATATTTATCGACTTAAGGTGTTTTAATTCACCATGTTTCCGCACGTCATATTGATCCACTGTATTTCCTTACTTGGTTATTCGAACTGCTAATTATCCTAGTTAAATCTAACCCGAACAAGCAATCATTATTGGTTCATGCTTACTTTATTTCAATTCAAGCCTACTAGATTCAACCCAAATGTTTCGATGTCAACACTTAACCCATAATTTTGTAATAATATAGTATTCCAAGGCACATACTATAGTCGATTCTCGCATGTCGCTATTGTTCAATACCTCTAATAAGACTAATATTGTCGACCTATTTTGATTATCCTACATTCAACAATTTAACCCTAGACTATAAATTCCTTTGTACAATATCCTTAACTAAACTCTACTGATTATAACGCTAATCGTTATTTAGTTTCTATCATTCTACTATAAATCACCTCTTAGTATTTATTATACTATTATAATGCATTTCTTAGTAGCTATGATCCCAACTTAGACCTAAGCCGGCTCTGATGTTACCGTCCAAGTAGGGATATGGACCCGCTTTACTTTACCCTAATGATACCTAGTACTATGTTGCAGTCATAGTATGGCAGCCTGAGTTACTGCCTGACCCATTAATATGTCAACTAACGTTTGTAGTAGCGCATTCTGGTTAACATTGTAATTCATTCAAATCAATTATATAGTATTCAACTAGGGTTACTAAGATCACAGCTTAGAGAGTTATGGTCAGCCTTAGACAAGGGAGAATTGCATGGGATATCCTAGGTATACGTGTTTCCAAAACCGATCGACCTCTTAAGTTTAAGATCATAACTTATTTCTAGGATCGTTTTTAGCATCATCATTTCTTAAGTCTAAGATCACCTCTTATTTCAAAATCATAGTTAGTATATAATCAACACTTATTACTAAATCAGTACTCATGGCTAAAGTCAACTCTTAATCGAGATCGTTACTTATGTCTAAGATCGTGACTTATGTTCATGATCATCGCTTATAACTGAGATCAATACATGTGTTCATGATCATCGGTGATGTTCAAATCATCACTTATGTCTAAGATTGTGACTTAGAGGCGGAATCGTAACTTATTTTCTAATATCATGGCCTAATTCTTTATTTCTGCTGTGGATCTAAAGCCATGCTCGAAAGATCGTACTGTCGCCACGTAATACCTCTTGAACTCATTCTAGAATTAGATCCACGTGATCGGCAGTGTCAGTTGTGCTGCGTCACCACTCCTCCGCATCCATTTGTAGAAGAATCTCAAGTCCAAGTGCGGTGGTGGTGGAGCCTGTGGCTGTTGATGTGGTTGTGCCACAGCTTGGGCCATGACCCGTAGTGCATCAGTCAGGGCCTGGGGAAGCACGACCTGCGGTGGAGCCCCATTCTCATAGTAGTTCCCATTGTCATTCATACCGTTCTCTTCCAAGCGGCATATTTGCTACGACAAGGAAAATTTCATTTTTTTTGGTCAAGGGCATTCAGGAAATATATAAACTTAAGAAATAGAAAACAGTCAAACATAGATAAATAAAACTAACATAGAACCCAACCATGCCCCCAGTCCGATCATCACTTAGTCTAAATCAAACATATTCTAAGGTCAAACTTAGTCTCAGATCACAACTTAGTCTAAGATCAAACTTACATCTACGATCATAACTTAAATCTAGAGTCATCTCTTACGTCTAAGATCATTTCTTAATTCTATGTTTTCACAGTAGATCTAGAGCCTCGGGCTCTGATACCACCTATAGCGCCCCGTCCTGAACCCTATGGTCAGAACCGGTACGCCCGCTGTATTCCGCTAAGGGATATACAAGGCGTCTGTACGGATTCTTGCACTTGTCAAATCGACATAGTATTCGGTTGTGGAAGCGAAATAAATCAATTCAAAACCCTAAATCGAAAGTAAAATCCTCAAAATCAATATAGTCAACATCAAGTCACAATCCCGTAAACGACATCGTAAAGTAACTAAATAAGAAATCCCTAAGCTATGTCCTCAAATGAAATAATAAATAAGGTGAAACTTCCTCAATTCTTGATCATCGGTCATCAACCAGTCTCTACGTGTCCCAATGTGCCCATTCAGAGTCCTCTCCAACCCATATGTAATATACCCTGAATCGTCTGCAATAAAACAAACCGAACGGTGTGAGCGACAAAACGTCACTCAGTAGGTACCCTGCCTGCATCGGCCCTGTGAGATCATACATGCTAGGACAGTAGTGAAATACATATAAGTACGGTAATACGAAAATAGACTATCCACGTTTTCACAAATACGTATAACGGTCATAACTTCTTAAAACAATCAAAACACATAATCGTGCGAAATAAGTGTGAAATGCAATGCCACATACGTGATGCATGATAACCCTACATTCTCAGAAACATTCATCTAATCGTGCAATCCATGACCCCGGGTCCTAACAGAATAGAACGAAACGGAACGGAACGGATCAGATATGCGACTTACGTCTCACATATCCTAACAGAACAGAACGGAACAGAACAGAACATATCATATATGCAATGTCGTGATGCATGAATGCACAGAAATCATACACGGAATCCTTCATTTGCTTTCTTTTTCCTTTTTCTTTTTCTTTTTCTTATTCTTTTTCCCTTCACTTCAGATTCTTTCCCTGGAACCCCTTTTCAATTTCTTTTTTCTTTTACTTTTTCTTGTATTAATCTTTTTCTTTTTCTTTTTCCTATTCATTTTCCTTACTGATAAACCATAATTAATCGTCTGTTAGTCAGCACCAATCAACGGTATAACTCCTGCTGCACACTAAAATTGCTGTTCAGCAGTTCAGCGCACAAGCATTGCTGTTCATTCTTGGCTGCACTTCAGCAGGGCTGCATAACACTCATTATATTATCGAAGAATATACCAAGGTTTGCACCTCGGCATCAACTTCAACTTCAGCTTCTGTTCAAGTGCTGCACCCCAGACCGCTTCAGATGGATTGAACGTTGCACTTCGGCAAGGCCTAATCTTGCACTTCGGCAAAGCTTGGTTTGGCACTTCAGCGAAAGAACCAAGCACGGCCTTATCTCGTGGGACCATCAGACATAAGTGTAATTCAAATATAGTGACTACAGCTGGCTATTCAGCCTGTACACGCCAAGGTCACAACAGGCGGCCTATTAGTCACATCAGCCAGTCTACTTGTCACATCAGCAGACCTACGGCGTCCTAGGCTTTCTACCCCAAGAAAACATCCCATCCGCCATCAAAGGCCAAAGGCGGGAAAAAGTTAATAAAAGCAAGTCAATACAAACGAAAGGGGGATCCGAAATCCAGACATTGACATCCTAAAGCAAATTCAAACATTTTGCTCTTCAGCTCATACTGTGAGAAACACTTAACTCACCATCTAAATCATATTCTCAGTGAGAAATGGCCCAAACTGACTTGAGCGTCGGAGGGTTTTTCCCGGGGCCAACCCCCCGGGACCTCTGATCTGTGCTTCCTTGTGCAGGATATTTTTGAAGCTATTCCAACTACTTTCTTTTCACCAGCTGACGACGTTAATTTGAGGTCATCTTGACCTTTGGTGAAGATCTGACTTCATCATTTGGCGCTAGAAGGAGAGCACCTTAGTCCCTTAATCCAGTAAAAAAGCTCAAACTCAAAACAGCCAACATTTACCTATGACAAAGGGTCGTCGAGAAGGTTTGGGTGAGTCATCCAACCCACCATAACGTATGGTTACGCGTTCAGGTGTCCCAGAACAGGTTTCTCAGGTACCTGAATCACCAATGTCTAATCCTAATCCTGTCCCGGAAGTTTCAAAAGAAGTAAGGGATAAAGCAATAAAATATGTTGCTGAGAACATGGAAGTGTTCGAAGCCATGTTATAGTATTTCAAAGGCAAGCAGCCAGAGGTGCAAAATATGGAGGTGGATCCACCTCCTCCCCATAAAGAAGTATCACAAGGACAGTCTTCTAGACCGTATAAAGGTTTCATGGCGGATGCTAGAAGACACAGTTTCAAAGCTCCAACCGTGGAGTCAGAACATATGTCCAGACCTCACTTAAGTGTGAGGTCAAAGTCTCTGAAAAGCGTCCCCAGGGACGAAGAAGTTCCTCGCAGGCCGAGAGCTTACTATGAAGAGAACAGGCAAGAGTTTGTGCAAGCAGTCCAGGAAAGTCCTTTTTCCTGGGATATAGCAGAGTATTTAGCACCGGACAGCTTTAAGGTGCCAAAGATGGATACTTATGACGGGGCCACAGACCCAACGGACCATCTCTTCCAGTTTCAAACTGCAATGAGTTTGAAAAACATCCCAGACCCTTTGCGTTGCAAGACTTTCCCTTTATATTTAAGGGGAAAGGTCAGGAGATGGTTCCAAGAGCTTCCATCAAAATCTGTGAAGTCCTTTAAACAGCTGGCACAGAAGTTCAAGTCACAGTTCGTGTCCAGCACCCCTTTGTGAAGAACTCATCTCATCTGATGACCTTGAGACGAGGTGTAGATGAATCTGTGTTGAAGTACATGCAGCGTTTCTCAGACGAGTCACTGCAGGTCAGTGACAGAAATGAGGGGTTAAAGCTGCAGCCTTCATTAATGGACTCCGAGCTGGTCGCCTCTTCTCCCAACTGGATAAAGAGGGACCTACAACTCTAAGAGAATGCTTAGAGAAAGCTCATCAGTTTGCCCAAGGAGAAGAGGCAAACAGGTTAAAGAGAGAAGCCGAGCATGGAGCCCGGCAATAAAGCCGATCTAGTTCAAAGAAGGAAGATCGGCGCCATGAAGGGAAAAACCGTGATCGGCGCAGTGCGTTCGATCGCATAAGCGGAAAGGACAAAGGTGGTAAGGAGGGCTTACCACTGTTGGCCTCACAAGAGTACATTTTGACCGTCATGGAAAAAGACGGTCTAAGGACAGATCCAGAGCCTCTGTATGGGCCTAGGACAAAGAGGAATCCTAAATTCTACTGCCGCTACCATAGAGATATTGGGCATGATACAGAAGATTGCAGGCAGTTGGCTCAGGCTATTAAACGACTTATTAAACAGGGTCATTTAAAACAGTTTTATGACCCTCGATCACGCCTGAACAACCATCTGGATTTCCACAAGGACCCCCAGAAAGACAAGTGTCGACCAAAGTCTCCACCTCGGCATCGCAGGAATGAGGATGATGGGAAGCAAGGGAGGCGTGGGGCTGCAGGTCAACCCCAAGTCAATGCAATTATATATACAATCTCTGGAGGTCCACCTCACTCAGGCCAAGGAGCACCTAGTTTCTCAGGAACCTTGTCAGATCCACCATTTAAAAGAGCCAAGATGGCAAGAGAGCTGATTTATGGGCCGGAAGATCCCATTCCTCTGGACTCCAACAACACAGGCTTAGTGATAGAGCTATGCATACACCTAGCTCCTGATAAAGTTGTGCAGGTCCGACGTGTCTATGTGGATACCGGCAGTGTCGTGAATATAATGTTCTATCGGGTATATCAGCAACTTGGTTTACCCGATTCCTTGATGAAACCAGTTACCTCGTCCTTGTATAAATTCACTAGAGCTGCAGTGCGGTCAGCAGGTCTGGTCACGCTCAGCTGCATTTTTGGCAAATCCCCTGCCTATAAGTGCATATGGATAGACTTTGTGGTCGTCAAGGACGTGTCCCCATACAACGTCATATTGGGACGCCCAGCTTTGGTGGCATTGGAGGCCATTGTGTCACCTTTGCATGTCAGCATGAAGTTTTCCACTCCAGGGGGAGTGGCCACTATACAAGGTGATACACAAGTGGCACAGAGTTGCTACGCTATTGCCACTAAAGGAAATGAATCAGTTCAGCAAGTTAGTCTTGATGAACTAATACCTTCAGAAGAAGAACGCTTGCAGTCGGATGATGCAGTGCAGGACTTCATCCTTGATCCGAACAGACCTGAAAATGTCATAAAGATCGGGACCTGGATGCCATCTGAACTGTTATCTCAGCTACAGGATTTGCTGAGAGAATTTGCGATTATCTTCGCATGGACTGCCGAAGACATGCCAGGGATTCCTTCACATCTGGCTGAGCACAAGCTAAATGTTGATCCTTTGGAAAAGCCAGTAAAGGAGAAGAAGCGACACTTCACTCCAGAAAGGAATAAAGTCATTGAAGAAGAAGTCAAAAAATTACTACTATAAAATTCATCGTTGAAGTGCTTTATCCGATCTGGCTGGCTAACCCAGTGGTGGTCCCCAAGCAGGATGAATCTTGAAGAATGTGTATAGATTACACTGATCTCAACAAAGCATGTCCAAAAGACTGTTACCCACTTCCGAAAATGTATAGGTTAGTGGATTCAACACTTGGGCATGAAATCTTTGATTTTTTGGATGCCTTCAAAGACTATCATCAGATTATCGTGGCATTAGAAGATCAAGAAAAAACTGCTTTCATAACAGAGTCAGGTACTTATTGTTATGTAACTATGCCATTTGGATTGAAGAATACCGGGGCCACCTACCAACGTCTGGTCAATTCCTTGTTCAGTGAACAAATTGGCCGGATAATGGAAGTCTACATTGACGATATGCTCATCAAGAGGAGGACTCTTGATCAGTATATTCAAAACTTATGGGAAGTTTTCACTGTGCTGAGAGACTCACGCATGAGACTAAACCCGAAGAAGTGCACGTTTGGAGTACGCACTGGAAAGTTTTTGGGGTACATGGTTTCTAAAGAAGGGGTACAAACAAACCCTACTAAAGTTGAGGCTATACACAACATGCATCCCCCCAGGAATGTAAAGGAAGTGCAGAGGTTAACGGGCCGAATTGCCGCACTGAGCAGATTTCTGTCCAAATCTGCTGAGAGGTCCCTTCCTTTCTTCTAGGTTCTAAAGAAGAAAACTGATTTCCAGTGGGACGATCAATGTCAGAAAGCCTTTGACGAGCTGAAGTCCCATTTGGCTAAGGTGCCAATGCTTACTTCACCTCAACCTGGAGAAAAGCTTTATATATATCTCTCAACGTGCAAAAAAGCTGTAAGCGCAGTCCTACTCAGGGAACAGGACAATGTACAAAGGCTCATCTATTTCGTAAGGAAAATCTTATATGGGCCTGAAGTGAGATACCTTAACGCTGAGAAGGTAGTCTTGGCGCTGGTAGTGGCAGCGAGGAAGTTCAGGACTTACCTGCAAGCTCATCCTATTATAGTAGTCACTGACCAGCCCTTGAAACAAATTTTATCAAGACCAGACACATCTGGCCGAGCTGCAAAATGGGTTGTGGAGCTTGCAGAGTACGACATTCAGTACAAATCAAGGACTTCTATCAAAGCTCAAGCATTAGCAGATTTCTTAGCAGAAAGGATATCCGTGGAGGAAGATATCAAACCAGTGGCTGATTGGACATTATATGTGGATGGGTCTTCCTCCAAAGATGGTTGTGGAGCAGGACTCCTAATCATCAACCCCAACAAAGAAGAATTTGAATATGTCTTGCGATTTGAATTTGAATCAACTAACAACGAGGCAGAATACGAGGCCCTCATAGCAGGACTAGGCCTCGCGAGAAAGTTGGGGGCAGAACGAATCATCTCCCGAAGTGATTCACAACTGATTGTTTCTCAGGTCAATGGAGATTATGAGGCCAAAGAGGAAAACATGAAAAAATATCTAGTTAAAGTGCTGCAGCTCGGACAGGCATTCGAGCACTTCAGCATTGAACACATCCCCAGATCTGCCAACAAAAGAGCTGACGCGTTATCTAGGCTAGCATCATCCACTTCAACAACTTTGGGAAAAAAGATAGTTGTGGAACTGGTAAAGCATCGTGCTTATAATGCTAATAAAGTGCTGCAAGTGGACTATCGCAATACCTGGATGGACGAAATCGTTAATATCTTGCAGCATGGAGTTCAGCCCGAAGGCAAACGTACAGCTCGGTGCCTTCGTCTGAAGGCAACTAGGTATGCCCTTTTCAACGACCACCTTTATAAAAAATCATTTTCTCAGCCTTGGTTGAAATGCGTGACTGAAGACGAAGGAGATTACATTTTTCGAGAGATGCACCAAGGAATCTGCGGAAATCATTCTGGTGCCCGGTCGTTGGCAAGGAAATGTTATCTTGCTGAATATTACTGGCCCACTCTGCGACGTGATGCAGAAGAATTGGTCAAAAAATGTCCAGCATGCCAAGTCAATGCTCCAATGACACATTTGCTAAGCCAAGAGCTCACCTCTATTGCAAGTCTCTGGCCATTTGTACAATGGGGGGATATATCTTGTTGGACCTCTGCCCCAAGCTCCAGGATCAGTTAAATGTTTGGTTGTTGCCATTGATTACTTCACCAAATGGGTGGAAACAGAACCCTTAGCTACAATAACGGAGAATCAAATCAAGAAGTTCTTGTGGAAGAACATCATATGTCGTTTCGGCCTTCCACAAGTTCTTATATCAGACAATGGAAAATAGTTCGCTGATGACCCTGTTAAGAGTTGGTGTGCCGAGCTCAAGATTGAACAGCGTTTTACTTCGGTAGCACACCCTCAAGCTAACGGACAAGTTGAATTGGCCAACAGAACAATCAAGGATGGATTGAGAAAACGTCTAATACCAAATTGGAGCAAGTTGGGTAGAAGAGCTCCCAAGCGTATTATGGGCATATCGAACTACTCCCTCTACCTCCACTAAGAAAACACCATTTTCTTTAGTGTATAGCACTGAGGCGGTCATCCCAGCCGAAATTGGTTCCAGCTCTACCCGAACAGATTATTACTCTGTTGGAATCAATGACCAGGAGTTACGGTTAAATCTGGATGAACTAGAAGAGAAAAGAGAGCGGGCTCATATCCGCATGGCTCAATACAAGAATCTAATTGCGTAATATTACAATTCCCGAGTACGGCCAAGATCCTATCAAGTGGAGGACTTGGTATTGCGCAACAATGAAGCAAGTCATGCAGCACCAACTGGAACTCTCAATCCTAAGTGGGAAGGACCTTATCGAATAGAGGAGGTGCGCTCAAATGGGGCTTATAAATTACAAACCTTGGAAGACAAAACTTTACCAAGAACTTGGCATTCTACTCATTTAAGGCTTCTGCATCAATGATGAATTTCACCTCAGCAGGGCTGAGCGGTTTTCCCAAAGGAGTCTTTCATGGTTATCTTTTTCTAGCAGTGCTAGAAAAATGTAAATTATTTATTACCAGTGGTACTGAAGATTGAATAAAACAATGTTCGTGACAAAGTCGACTTGTGGTTCATTCATTTTGCCTAAATAGATTAAGTAACAGGTTTTACTTTATCTAAAAATTATTATCATTTGCAAGTTAAAGCATGGCTGAGCTGCACTTCAGTCAAACGGCGAAATATTTTGGCAGAGGCAAGGGCCGAGGCTAAATATAAATATTTGCATAACTATTGAAATAGAGCAAATGGAACTTCGCAGTGCAGAAAATCAACTATTTGCAAACTATTGTATAGAACAAATGAAAGTCTCTCAGAACCGAAGACAAATATTTGCATAACTATCGAAATAGAGCAAATGGAATTTCGCAGTGCAGAAGATCAAATATTTGCAAACTATTGATATAGAGCAAATGAAAGTCTCTCAGAGCCGAAGACAAATATTTGCATAACTATTGAAATAGAGCAAATGAAAATGGAACTTCGCAGTGCAGAAGATCAAAAATATTTGCATAAATATTGAAATAGAGCAAATGGAACTTCGTAGTGCAGAAGATCAAATATTTGCATAACTATTGAAATAGAGCAAATGGAACTTCGCAGTGCAGAAGATCAAAAATATTTGCATAACTATTGAAATAGAGCAAATGGAACTTCGCAGTGCAGAAGATCAAATATTTGCAAACTATTGATATAGAGCAAATGAAAGTCTCTCACAGCCGAAGACAAATATTTGCATAACTATTGAAATAGAGCAAATGAAAATAGAACTTCGCAGTGCAGAAGATCAAAAATATTTGCATAACTATTGAAATAGAGCAAATGGAACTTCGTAGTGCAGAAGATCAAATATTTGCATAACTATTGAAATAGAGCAAATGGAACTTCGCAGTACAGAAGATAAAGTATTTGCATAACTATTGAAATAGAGCAAATGAAAATAAAACTTCGCATGCAGAAGACAATGACAGTTAAGGAAATTGAAACAAGCTGAAGAGCAGGAGTTGGAAAAAAGTGGATTTTCATTAAATAAATAGTCTATTACAACTACAATAGATTACAAGAAACAATCCTAAACTACTCCTCCTGGCCGGCCTCTCTGAGGTCAACTCCTTCCTTGAACTGCTCAAGGAGCTTATCGAAAATAGCTTCAGCCTCAGTGTTATAGAGATCGGCAAGTTGAGGATGCTCCTTATCCAGGTCTGGATAGACTTCTTGGCAGGCGTCAATTGCACAAGTCTGCCCCATTGCCAGAACAGCCCCTTGCCTCTGCAGCAGATTCTCTTCAAAGTACTGAGACTTCCTGAACTCAGCAACATCAGATTTCTTGATCTCTTCAGCTTGAGACTCAAACTGAGAAGTGAGCTCAGCTTTGCTCTTCTTCACTGCTTCAAGCTGCTGAGCCAGTTCATCTTTGATCTTCTGATCTGCTTCAGATTGGCTCTTCAGTTGGGACAGTTCTTGTTCAGAACTGAGCTGCAGCCTGAATAGATTTCTTGGCTGCAGCAGAAGTCCCAACAGAGGATTTGGCTGCAATAAAAACTCAAGTTAAAAATGCTGAAATAAAACAACAATGGTATCAACAACAAAATTGCTTGCCTTTACCTTGTTTGGGTGGAGGAGCGACTGGAGGGGCAGGCAGGGCTCGCACCTCGGTAGAAGCCTTGGAAGGGGGCTGAGCAGAGGAAGAAGGTTGTTCATCCTCTCTCTTCCTCTTCTTGGGAACCAGTTTCTTCAGTTTTCCAAGGCTTTCAGACACCATGGTTCCTGCAAAACGGAATAACAGATTAGTCAAAATGTACGCACAACATCAAGAAGAGGTAATAGATGCCTAAAGCATGTAAACATACCCAAGATTAAGGCTAAAGCAGAAGAGCCCAGAGTTTCATACTGGTGGGAGGGCCACATGTGGTACAGGTCGGCCACCTTTACAACCGACCTATCCACCATCTTCCAGTCTATGGCCTGGGGAAGATGCAATAATCTTGAGGCTTCATCGTAGAATCTTTCGCTTGGCCTCTTGTTATCCGCAGGGCCAGATTTCCATAGGGTTCTCCCGGGTAACCCTATGGCCTTGACAAAGAAAAATCTGCCCTTCTAGTTCTTGACAGAAGAGGGGATGTTTATAGCGTAGTTAATAGCTTTATTAGGATGTCTCCTACTAAAGTAATACCAACTTTCTTTGTGCTTACACACAAACATCCCCCTAAAGACGTCTAAGTCAAACTTAGCCTCAGCTGCTCTCAGGTAGAGCAGATAGCTGGCAATGAATTTTAAACCATTGGGCATGATTTGTGGTAATCTAAGATGGTAAAAGTCAAGAATTTGAAGAAGAGGGCCATGGACAGGAAGGTCAAACCCTGACCTGAAGTATTCTTCATAAACTGCCTCATATCCAACGGGTGGATCATAGGCATTTTGATGAGGAAGAGGCAAAATTGGGGAGAAAATGTTTCTATCAATATTAAACTCACTGCAAAAGTGAGAGATATCAGGAATCTTTAAAGTGCAGACTGAACCGTGCACTATCGGAGAAGGAGAACCCCTGTCAAGAGACGGCAGGCGTACTAGGGCAGAAAAGGTGGCAGAAACCGTAGAAGGTTCACCAGTAGGGCGTAACCTTCTTAGAGGACGGTTGTTCTCATCAGAATCAGATTTCTCATGAAGGGATTGGACCTTCTGGTCACCCTCCAGATCATCTGGGTAAGAATGAGTGGATAGATTTTGGGAATCCTAGGAAGGAGGGGATGAAACAACGAAAGCCATAAGAAAGTTGAAGAAATGCTTACAGGAAATAGAAGGGTTGAGCTGAAAGGAAGAGCACCGGAGTAAAGATGGAGAAAAACTTCGAAGACGGAGAAGATGAACAGAAATGCAGAACAGGCAGGCATGCAGAATAGAAGAAGAAGAAAAGAAAGGGTTAGGGTAATTGTCCCTATTTATAAGTGAGAAAAAACAAAAGGTCATAACTTTTCGTTTGAAGATTCGAAGAGGCAGTGGTTAAAGCGTTTTCCCCCCTCGGGAGCTGAAACCGCCGAAAAGATAATGATGAGGTGTTGGAATTAACGCTTACATTGAAAGCGGGAGTTACGGCGCAAATAAGAGGATAACTGCTCAGTTAATTAAGACACGTCACAGAATCTTAGAATAAGATTTGTCTGCCTTCGCAGTTCAGCTCAGCCACACAAAATCTGGGGGCAAATGATAAACCATAATTAATCGTCTGTTAGTCAGCACCAATCAACGGTATAACTCCTGCAGTTCAGCACACTAGAATTGCTGTTCAGCAGTTCAGCGCACAAGCATTGCTGTTCAACCTTGGCTGCACTTCAGCAGGGCTGCATAACACTCGTTATATTATCGAAGAATATACCAAGGTTTGCACCTCGGCATCAACTTCAACTTCAGCTTCTGTTCAAGTGATGCACCCCAGACCGCTTCAGATGGATTCAACGTTGCACTTCGGCAAGGCCTAATCTTGCACTTCGGCAAAGCTTGGTTTGGCACTTCAGCGAAAGAACCAAGCACGGCCTTACCTCGTGGGACCATCAGACATAAGTGTAATTCAAATATAGTGACTACAGCTGGCTATTCAGCCTGTACACGCCAAGGTCACAACAGCCGGCCTATTAGTCACATCAGTCAGTCTACTTGTCACATCAGCAGACCTACGGCGTCCTAGGCTTTCTGCCCCAAGCAAACATCTCATCCGCCATCAAAGGCCAAGGGCGGGAAAAAGTTAATAAAAGCAAGTCAATACAAACGAAGGGGGGATCCGAAATCCAGACATTGACATCCTAAAGCAAATTCAAACATTTTGCTCTTCAGTTCATACTGTGAGAAACACTTAACTCACCATCTAAATTATATTCTCAGTGAGAAATGACACAAACTGACTTGAGCATTGTAGGGTTTTTCCCAGGGTCAACACACCGGGACCTCTGATCTGTGCTTCCTTGTGCAGAATATTTTGGAAGCTATTCCAGTTACTTTCTTTTCACCAGCTGACGACGTTAATTTGAGGTCATCTTGACCCTTGGTGAAGATCCGGCTTCATCACTTACCTTCCTGCGCCTTCAGCCTCTCTTCTGCGATTCCGAACTTTGCCCCTCTTCTGATATCGTTCCAAATTTCCCCCCTCCCCGACATCTCTCAGCCCCCCACTCCCACTCCCTCACCCTGGCTTCCCCCCACAGCGCACCACCACTCTCCAGCTGCAATCCCCCCCTTAGCCCCCAACCCTCCAGCCGACCCCCCTTACCAGCCGCACCACCCCCACCCCACCACACCTTCTCAGCCGCCCCCACCCTTATTCCTCCATCTGGCAGCACGTGGCTATAGCCCACCACCATAGGACACGCGCCGCCAGCACAAACACTTCTTCCTACGATTCCGGTATTCACATGCAGTTCAAAAATCAAACGAATCACTTTCGAGTTTTCATACGAAAATAGCATCATACATATATATACATATACGATCACATATACGGACATACAATTCATCACATATACATATAATCTAATAATCAAGCATCTATACAATCACAAATACTAATGTACGATCTCGTTTTCATAGAGAAATTAAAGATTATCGTTTTTACTTTTAACGGATGTTAAGGGGGCACCTACCTGGTATTTGATACGCGTTGAAGAGCGTGATCGAGTGGTGATATTTGTCCCTAAAAGAGGCGGCCTTGTTTGGAAGCAAGAAACGTCGCTGCTTCTCTTATCTATGGCACACGTTTAGTGAAGGAAGGAGGAGAAATCTAAGCGTGGTTTCAATAGAAATTTGATTAGAGTTTATAGAAAATTTTCCTGATCATATTAGGTTTAGTAATTAATTAAGCCTTAATGACTCTTTTGTCCCTTTAAAAAAAAATGGGATATAACAAGTACTTACTTTGAGATGATGGAAACCTGAGTCAATTAAACAGCCAAAAACTCAAACAATTATGTATTCCATCATCCTTTATAGCCTTCAACCATTCAACACACATAATTTAATCAATTACTCACAGTACTCAAAAGTTCTGAACAGGAATTAGCATAGCATTATGAAGACTACAATAAATAGGAGACAAGATCAAAACACCCCTTAAGCAAACTGAGGATATTAAACACGTCGGGAACAGAACAATGCACCTAGATAACCAGATTCATAAGCAAGTACTAACATGATATCAGTATACACAGCTTAAACAAGTAGAAAAAACTTGAAGATTAGATCACCAACAAAGTTATATTAGCTTAGATTCTCAGAAAAGATGAATTGATTAATCAAACACAGAGATTGGACACTCTGGTTCACTGGTTCTGCCACACGAATTTGATAACTTCCAGCAGAAACACACATGCAAGCTCCGATTTTGAACAGAATTGTAATCAGACTTCCAGAAATAGATATCAACAGTCCTCAAGCATACAATCTTCAAACACATAATCCTGCATGTACACTTAGAATATAATCGATCCTCAGAACCCAATTGAGCAGCTTTGATATGGGACAAAGCTGAAAAACAGTAGTATTCACCAAGAGCATACTTCCAGAAGACAAAAAACCAGAAATTTATTAATATCGATCAATAGAACAAGCATGCCCAGTTCAATCTCGAACTCCAACAGAAATTGAGAACTGAGTGCACCACTTTAATTTCGTACAAAAGATTAAAAACAGTAAAATCAGATCTTTTCTTTAGATAGACCAAGACCTCAGAATGAATCAGCAGTAGTCTCAAAAAACAGAGACACAAAGATTTTATCAACTGATATATGCATGCAAGTTTGCACACGTCAACCTTTAGCACATTTTGAGAACAAACTTCGATTTCGAACACAAACTGAAAACAGTATCACAAAGCTTCTTCAGAACAATTTTTTCTCAGAATCGAAGGTTTTTCACTTGAGCTCAATGGCTCTGATAGAGACAACCACTCATATCAAGCGTCAACAATCGGAGACAAACACTCAGCAACAGAGACCTGCATGCACTTAAAACATTTAAATGTACAGATCAATTTCGAAAAAGATTGGAATCATTAAGGACAGATCTTTCAAGAATCGAAAGTAATTTCTCAGATTTTTCAGAATCAAGTAAGACACGACAGATTCATGCCCTAAGACTCTGATACCATGTGGAAATTTGAGCAATACTCAACCTCGAAAGATTAGAGCTCAGAGTCAGCGAAGTAATCTAACGAAAATGGAAGGAAGGCCAATCCAACCAACAAGAAGAAGAAGAAGAAATATTTTGGAACTTGGTTCACAAGAACACTTCAATCATTTGAATCTTCTAACAAGAAATGACACTTCAAGAATGGAGATGTATCAACTTTATTCACGATTCACAATGCTTAGAAGAAACAATTTAACTTTACACCAGAAAACTTTTCAGCAAACAATTCTCACTTATACTCACAAATATACACAGCTTCGGTTCTTAGAGAAGAACCTTTTTCAGCACTCACAGCATTCTCGCTCACTTCACTTCTCAGATTATACACTACACTATATATATACATTCAAAGCAAGGAAGAAGGTCTTCCTCTGTACCCGAGTTCCAATGGTTCTCTTTATGGCAAAATGGTAGAATAATCCAAGATACTTGGATGAATCAATAATAGAAGACTGAGTATTGAATATCCAACTTAGTTTCTTATTCACAGTACAATTGATATATATACATGGAAGAATCATAAAAAGCCAAAACTATTAGCCTCAACGGCTATTTCCTATGACATCACCAGATAAGTGATGTCCTTACATTCCAACGGCAATATACACTTTATTGATTTTACCCTTTATTTTCTACACTCCCCCTCAAGCTTAGTGTATATATTAATACACCTAAGCTTGGACAGTAATCTATTAAATATACTTGGTGATACAGACTTCGTTAAAATATCAGCAACCTGATCTAAAGTAGATATATGCTGGATGCTGAGAGTGTGATCTTCTAATCTTTCCCGAATAAAATGTCTATCTATCTCCACATGTTTGGTCTTATCGTGGTGTATTGGATTTTCAGCCATATGAATGGCAGAGACGTTATCGCAGTAAATTTTCATCTGAGCACTTGTTTGATGCAAGTCGTTGAGTATTCTTTTCATCCAAAGTCCCTCACGCAAACCAAGAGCTAAGGCTCTTAATTCCGCCTCTGCACTACTCCGTGCCACAACCGATTGCTTTTTACTCCTCCATGTTACAAGATTACCCCAAAGAAACGTACAATAGCTTGATGTGGACCTCATATTACTCTCTTTAGATCCTCCCCAGTCAGCATCAGTGTAGATTTGTATATCCCTGGTATCATGTTTTCCAAAAAACAAGTCTTGGCCAGGAGTTCCCTTGAGATACCTTAAAATTCTCATAGCTGCTTGTAAATGAATGTTAGTAGGTGAATGCATAAATTGGCTTACATAACTAACAGCATAGCAAATGTCAGGACTTGTATGAGATAAATAAATCAATTTGCCAACTAATTTTTGATACGAAATGATATCAGAAATAACCTCACCTTTCTGTGATATATTATTATTACCTGGTACTAGTGGTGTAGAAACAGGTTTACAACCTGTTATCCCCGTTTCCTGAAGCAGGTCCATCACATATTTGCGTTGGGACATAACCATACCTGTTTTGCTTCTTCCCACTTCCATACCAAGGAAGTATCTCAAAGGACCAAGATCCTTAACTTCAAACTTAGATGCAAGATATTGTTCAACCTTCTGAATACTCATACAACAGTTATCAGTCAATATTATATCATCAACATATACAATTAAAATTGTAACAGTCCTACCCAAAAAATAAACAAATAAGGTGTGATCACCTTGTGCCTGCTGAAAACCGTAACCAAGAAGCACTTGAGAGAACTTACTAAACCATGCTCTTGGAGATTGTTTTAAACCATAAATAGACCTTTTTAACTGACACACTTTACCTTTAGTAGCAGCCGATTCAAACCCTGGAGGAATCGTCATAAACACTTGTTCTTTTAACTCGCCATTAAGGAACGCATTTTTTATGTCAAGTTGAGCTAATTCCCAATCTAGATTGACAGCAATTGAAAAAATTATCCTAATAGTGTTTAACTTAGCAACTGGAGCAAAAGTTTCATCATAGTCAATTCCATATGATTGGGTAAAACCCTTTGCAACTAACCTAGCTTTATGCTTATTGAGAGATCCATCAGAATTATATTTTAATGAAAAAACCCATTTACACCCCACTGGTGTAATACCTTTAGGCCTGGACACCAACTCCCAGGTTTTATTTTTTATAAGAGCAGACATTTCATCATTTACTGCTGCTTTCCATTTCTCCTGACACAAAGCTTCTCTAATATCTTTTGGAATAACCTGAGTATCCAAACTGACGGTAAAGACCCTGAAAGCTGAATTTAATCTATCATAAGAAATAAAATTGTTTAATGGATGAACAGCAGTAAACCCTTTGTTGCCCAGAAACTTATGGTACTTAAGACATTCACGTGTTCCTTTCCTTATAGCAATAGGTAAATCATTTTCATTAGATACCTCAACATTAGGTACTGATTCACTTGCAGGCAATGTATCAGAAGGGTTAGGAAACTCACTGAATATATCAGAATATGATCCATGATTTTGCCTTCTGCTGTACACTTGAGTAATAGGAATTTGGGCTCTTTCTAACTGATCTCTTTCTGACTGATCCATTACAGCATCATTTTGTTCAGGATGACTATTATTCATATTTGTACCTTTCTCAGTTTCCTCTGTTGACTGTACTTCTGAAGTTGAACGACTTCCTACTGTTGATACATCAATGATGCTCCAAAAATTCTCCTGTTCAGAATTAACAGTACTAGAAACAGAGGATGAGTAGTATGGTGTGAGTTCATCAAAAATAATATCTAAGGTAATGTAAAACTTCCTGTTAGTAGGACAATAGCATTTGTACCCCTTCTGTGATCCTGAGTAACCAAGAAAAATGCATTTAAGGGATCTCCTGTCTATCTTGCTTCGGAACTGAGACTGCTGGTACACATATGCTACACATCCAAAAATTTTAAATGGAAGTTCTGATAATAGTAAACAGTGAGGAAACATTCCAAGCAATTTATCTCTAGGACTGGAAAAATCAAGAACTCTAGAAGGCATGCGATTTATTAAGTAGGTTGCTGTTAAAACTGCTTCACCCCATAAATATTTTGGAACATTCATAGAAAACATTAATGATCTAGCAACTCCCAAGATATGTCTATGTTTCCTTTCAGCTATTCCATTTTGTTGGGGGTATAGACATTTGAAGTTTGATGATGTATACCTTTCTCTGCTAACAGACTCTTCACTTCCTTATCTAAGTATTCACTTCCATTATCTGATCTGAAATGAATGATGTTAGCATTAAACTGATTCTTAATAAGCTGAATGAATGTCTTAAATATTTGAGAGAGGTCAGATTTATGTTTCATTAAGTATAACCAAGTGACCCGTGTATGATCATCCACAAAGATCACAAACCATCGGCTACCATTAACATTTTGAACTCTAGAAGGTCCCCATATATCAGAGTGGATCAAATTAAAAGGTTTACTCTCTTTATACCCCTTAGCCGGATATTGAGCTCTTGTTTGCTTACCATAAGCACACGTCTCACAGCTAAGATGATCAAGAGAAACATTATGAAATAACTCTGGTTTAACCTTCCTTAAGTACATAAAGTTGGGATGGCCAAGTCTTTTGTGCCATAGTAAAATATGAGTCATTGTAGAATTGTCTATTCTAGGAACAATACCAACACTGTTCATACAAGAATATCCATTAGAGTGACTCTCAAAACTTCCTGAGACAGTAGTTTCCAAATTGTCCAAAACATATAATCCATTTTGAATATTAGCATTGCCAATCATTTCCGTGTCCATCTTCTTCCTTATTGCTTGCTCCTGGAAGCAGGAAGAAGATGAAGGTAGAAAATAACATTTTGTAGGAGAAAAAAATAATCCAATGTTTTTGTCACTCATGAGTCTCCTAGCCGAGATTAAGTTACAATCCAGTTTAGGCACATATAACACATGCTTTAGTATTAACTTACTGCTTAAATAAATATTGCCAAATCCTAAAATATCAATGCTCTCTCCATTTGCAACTCTAACTTTCTTAGGTATAGTCAGTGACTCAAAGCAACTTAACAAAGATTTATTAAATGTCATATGATTTGTTGCACCTGAATCGATAATCCAAGACTGATTCTTACCTGCATTACCTGTACTAGCCCTAGTGGCCCCGACATGGTCAGTCTGAACTTGAGTTCTCTAACTCTTTAAAATTCGAAGTACGGTACTAATTTGAGCTTGAGTGAAGCTTGGCTGCTCACTTTTCCTTTGTGTTTCAACAACAATAGCTCTTGATGACTTCCAAGAATTATTCAACTTCTGATTAGTTATTGTAAGTGAAGTTGAATCCATGATTGTACCAGCAGAGACTGTGGATTTACCCCCAGACACAGCAGAGGTAACCTGGAATCTTGAAAGATTTAAGAGACAGATCTAAAAATTTTTTCTGGATGAAATAAGGTTGAAGACGACGGAGAAAGTTATGGTGAAAGTTCTGATGATAGAAGAAATGAAGTAGAAAGGAAAAAGTATTATAGAGAAAGCGTGTAGAAGTATTGCAATAAATGAAGCTGTCTTTCAGACCTTTATGGGAAAGTTAGGGAAACTGTTAGCTCAAAAAATAAGTTTAAAATCGTAGAGATCAAGACAAGATCAGCTGAGTTGCATTTCCATCGTCCACGTGGGTTGATAAGAAAAAAACGTTCACGTGGGTCTGATATTGAATTTTCAACGAGGCTAGAAAGTGCTCAGTGGGATGGGAATGATAAAAAGTTAAAGACAGTTTCCAGAAACTTGAGAAAGGAAAGGAAGATCAACGGAGAGGATTTGCTTGATTTTCGTGTATAGCTTCTCTGAGAAGCTTTGCCTCAATATTATAATTGTTTCAATTCCCCACTATCTCAATACATGGAGTACACGTAGAATAGATATTTGTAAAGCACACCTTTTTGAGTAGTATAGACTTGACTACTCATGCAAGTGGAACATGTTTAATTGCTATTGTCTTGATCCAATCTGATGGTTCCAGAATTATCTTGACTTTTCCTCCTCCTTTTCCTTTAAAATATATTTTCTCTTCAGAGTACGAATTATGTAATGCCCCTTCCACACTTTGATTTCGTCTTCTTCCCAATAACAATATCTTTGGTCTGGTAAAGACCTAAACAGAAAAGTTCTCAGCAAATAACGATTTCTTCAGTATGAATAAAGAATTCAATGGAACATCGAGAAGCTTGAAATATTGTTTTGGTCAGAAAAGTAAGAATCTTTAGTGGGTTTGCTTCTGTCAGCAACTGGATGAGATATTTGAACAATATGAATATTCAGATGAATTTGAGATAACACTGATTTAATGAATCTTAGAAGCTCTTCTTCTTGATCGGTCTGATACCATATGGCAAAATGGTAGAATAATCCAAGATACTTGGATGAATCAATAATAGAAGACTGAGTATTGAATATCCAACTTAGTTTCTTATTCACAGTACAATTGATATATATACATGGAAGAATCATAAAAAACCAAAACTATTAGCCTCAACGGCTATTTCCTATGACATCACCAGATAAGTGATGTCCTTACATTCCAACGGCTATATACACTTTATTGATTTTACCCTTTATTTTCTACACTCTTTATCATTTATTAATCAACAGCTATATTTACAGGGAATGGGACAGCAGCAGGAATTGGAGATGATGGTTGCAGTATGACGTGTCCCAGAGCAGGTGATAAAGAGATGTGCACCGGATTTTGTGGGATATGGTTGAACTACAATGGTCCTGCCACATCCAGTTCCAAATGTAGTGTTGATATGTAAATCAGGTATCTAACGGCCCGCTAGCAGGAGCTTGGTCATTTACATAGTAGTCTGCATAAGGAGCTCCCAGCACTACAGGCAAGCTTACAGGCCAAAGAGCTCCCACACTCTGCACTTGCTGGGAAGGAGCTTTCTTGTGTTTGACAAGAATTGAACCCCTGACCTCCCTTTCGAGAACCCCTGTCCAGAACCAGTTGGGCTATGTCCTAAGGACTGGATTTTGTGGGATATGGCAGAATAGAAGAGAGAGAGAGCAATAGTCCATCCTTAGTCTTGAAATACCAAGTGGGAAGAATTAACATGGAACTCGAAATATAAAAGTGCACCCAAGGCATGTCTTGATCATTTGTTGCCTCATAACTTGTCCTGGAATACTAGTTTTTCTCAACAATCTACAAACTATATAGCTGTAAAATGCATTTTGTTTAGTTCCAAAAATAAATTACATGAGTATATGAGATCTACCTTTCTTTCTCACTCTAAGTAGGCTTTGGGGTCACTCTTGCCATAGAATTAAGGAGTTTTCATCTTGAATTTATTTGCTTCTTGGTTTAGGCTGTGGGTAGCTTGATGGTACCTTGGGGAATTCATCTCCTCATCAAGTAATTCCGCAAAGTGGTGCTGGTCCATACCTTCTTGTCATTCCTCCATTGGCGGCAGCCTCATAGGTACTCAATTGGTCCATGCCTTCTTATCTTTCCTCCATTGGCGGCAGCCTCATGGGTACTCGATCATATCTTCTTCCTCTTCGTCCTCTAACTTCAATATGGGTAGCCCTTTCTCTCATGGTGTTTTGGGACATCTGAGTCTTTCTCAATGTCTTCCAACCTGTTCGCTACTAAGTCCATTTTGTTGTACATCCTGGCCGTCATTTGCGTTAGGTTTTCCAACATTATGGGAAGACTGGCCACTTTCAAAGTGTTTGAGGCTGAAGCACTACTCCTGTGTATCTTTGCCATTTATAATTTCAACCTGAAATACAATTCAAAAATGAATAAAAAGAAAATTAACACAAAGACAAGAGAAATATAATTATGTTAGTGTAAACAAAACAAAGTTATACTGTCTTTCCACTCTCGTATATGGGTCACTCACTTTAGCTTTTACCTCCCCTCTTTTGTTCTCACCATATGTTGGACCGTGCACCTGCAATAAACACCACTAGAGGGGGGGGTGAATAGTGGTTAGCGGAAATTACACTGCAACCCTTTGTTAAAATCCCCTTTTGAAAACAGAATCTGAAACCACCTCAGATTCAGAACCCGTTTTTTCAAAAATTCACAAATAATTGTACACAACTCCAAAAATTATGAAACTTTCCAGAATGTAACTTCAATGAGTTAACAAGACTCTATCCAAAAATCAGACAAAAATAAGATCGTTTGGCCCTTCAAATAAATAAAAAGATTCAGATGGTCAATCTGGACAGAATTGGACATAATGTTGCTGATTTTGCAAAACGTGTTTCTCTTTGAATACTCAACCAAAAAGGTTGATCTTTATATCAAAACACTCTTTAGGATGTGTAGATGAAGTTTCAAAAAGGCCCTGACCTTAACCAACTCTTGCAAAATACAGAATTTAAGTTTTCTCAAAACTGGTCAGATTGCAGCCAGATTGGAGCAGTTATCTTGCAAAGACTGAAAGACTAACTTTCCCTTGCTCAAATCAAGTGATTCTTGTTGCAAATGAAAGCTAACAGTCTGAAGTATAACTCCACCAAAAATCACGAATTTTGAAAATGTTTACCTATTTTTTCAAATTGTGACAAGTGGTGTGAAAACTGCAGTCAAAAACGGGCAGAAAATAGAAATAAAGAAACAAGAGAAGAACACCGAGAATTTATCCTGGTTCGGTCAATGTGACCTACTCCAGTCCCAAGGAACACCTTTCCTTGGATTTCACTATGGTATGAACCAAATTACAGCAAGAACCAAGCTTGATCCTTGGGTTAAACACCAACCCTATTCAAGACTTGGATGAACACCTTTATGCAACTCTTGGTTGCAACACCTCTATCACCTATTGATGTAGCCTTATAGATTTGGCTAATCAATCTTACAAATAAGACACAAGAAGGTGTGTATAGTGTAGCTGGACAACAACTAGAAATGGAACACCTTAGCTACACAAAGTATGAACGAAAATTTGAGAAGAGAATAGCAAGACAACAATCTTCAATTTTTGCTTTCAAGTGTGTGTCTTCTCTTCTTCACCTTGCCTCCTATTTATAGTGTGAATGGATGGCATATTCTCTCCAACTTTTAGACCATGTGATGGCTGAGAATTTTGAAATAAAGCACCTCCATAATCATCTCCAACAACCTTGTCTCCATTAACTTCAAATTTGAAATTTCAAGTTGACAACTTTTGCCAACTAGCTTGCTTTTGGTTTGTCTTCTTGCCCAAAAGTCATAAAATGAGTATACCACCTTCTCCACCTGTTTATGGACGTTTTTGATGTTGTATGTATGTATACCAACTCATATTTTGTGAATAAAAAATAATGAATAAGTGTTGACAAGATTATGTCAACATATAACACCAAAATTCATACTTTCTTCTCCTTTACATATTGTGATGAATCTTGCACCAAGGACACCTTGTAATCTCTAAAAGATGATGATTAATATCCTCTTATAACATATATAAGAGGGTCTTCAAGAAAAAATAGAATGTGACATCTCAAATCGTCACATATCCAGCTATAGTCAATAATATCATCGGTTGAGAGAATAAGATATAAGATCACCATATAATCTTCAAAATAATAATAACACAGCTCCAGAATGAAGATAATAATATACTCAAGAGATTCCTTGAGTGAAAATACCAAAAATTACCCTTGGGGGTAAAATGACCAAAATACCCCTGGTGTGAGAAAACTCCAGAAATGCCCCCGATGATCAAAAATAATCACAATACCACCTTTGTCATGATAACCAAGATAATAATATGCACTTGAAATGTTTTTCACCATATGATGTTCCTACAAAACTTAAAATACCAATTTTGCCCTTTTTGGTAAGTTGTAGAAACTTCCAAGGCACGTTAGTCGCAAGACAATAATAATCACCAAAAACACATAATAAGCACATAATGAGCATATATAAATCATGTACAAATGAAAACAACCATTTTATCACATTTTAGAAAATTATTTCTAAAAACTCTAGACATCGATCGATCGAAGTGCCTCAGCTTCATAGATCGATGTCTCACATAAAGGTTCAAGTTTTGCCTCTGACCTACATCGATCGATCGAAGTGAGAGTTTGATATACATCGATCGATTGATGTGTCTTAGGTTTAGAGATCGATGTCTCACAGAAAGGTCTTAAACTTATCTGCCTTACATAGATCGATCGATGTGAACTTGTTCAACTTTTAATCACATATAACACCATGTGTGACATTTTTAAGTATTCATCACTTAAAATCATGACTTTGAAAATTATCCAAACATATTTCTCAACACCATACACAAGTCTTTTACCACTCTCCTTGCTTTTCTCCTCAAGATGCTAAATTAGAAACAATATCAAGTCGAGCAAGCATATTTTGGTCTTCCAAATTCAGCTTGTATATCTTCTTCAAGGGTATGTATATCACTTAACACAGTAGACAAGATAGTATGCGGTCACACACGAATAGTGTTGGGTTGGTAGAACTGAAGTCAGTCGAACTGAAGTGGCCGAACTCAGTAGGCCGAGCCCGAGGGCTTAGTTGTGGGATGATGCTAGGCAGAACTGCAGAGCTGAATAGAACATTGCCGAGCAGAGCTGCAGCCTCGGCCATGTACTAAAAAGTCATGGGATTGGACATATCTTGATTGGAGATTTGATTGACACAAATCTTATTTAGATGGAAACTTCCATGTTTATCTTTGGTATAAAGAATATCTTGTAGAATCCCACTTTTGGTATGATTATGATGTAAAAGGATAATTTCATACTTCATGCTAATCCTTTTACACCCCCCATAAATGACCCGGAGGATACACTGCCTTTTGTAACCTAAGATTTCAAGTTTGTGATAGTGGATTTCTTGGCTTGCCGCCGCCGTGGGTTTTTCTTCCCCTTGAGGGTTTTCCCACGTTAATCTTGTGTTCTTCGTTTTTGTCTTCTTTTGTTTATCATTCATTACTTTTGTGCGTTCTTGCGTATGTCGTTGTGATTATTCTTCACTGTTCCACGATTTGTTTCCCCAACAACTGGTATCAGAGCCAGGTTCTCTGTCCCAGTTGGAGCAATGGCCGACGACAGCAAATCAAGAATTGAGAGATTTGATGGATCCAACTTTTGGTTTCTTGAAGATGCAGGTTGAAGATTATCTATACCAAAGAGATCTATATCTGCCTCTTGAAGGGAAAGAGGTAAAGCCTACGGACATGACGGATCGAGAATGGGAGCTTCTGGATCACAAAACACTCAGTGCCATCAGGCTGTCTCTAACCCAAACCGTTGCGTTCAATATCTCCAAGGAGAATACCACAAAGGATGTGATGAATGCATTGACAAGGATATATAAAAAGCCCTCTATCTCTAACAAGGTGCATCTGATGAAGAGGCTCTTCAACATGAAAAAGACCAAGAGCAAAACGATGCAAGAACACTTGGGTGAATTCAACACGATCACAAGTCAACTTGAATTGGTTGGGAACGTCTTTGAGATGAAGTTCTGGCCTTGGTGATATTGTCAAGTCTGCTTGAAAGTTGGGATGGAGTTGTTATGGCTGTGAGCAACTCATCTGGAGAAGGTACATTAAAGTTTGAAAACGTGGTAGATGTGCTACTTGATGAAGATTCAAGGAGGAGAAATAGTGGCACCTCTGAAAATTCTGGAGCCGCGCTGAACACAGAAGAGCGCAGTAGATCTGCCAAGAGGGGGAACGACCGAGGTGGAAGATCGCAGTCCAGAAAGAGCAAGTCAAAGGGCTCAAATCTGACCTGCTGGAATTGCAAGAAGAAGGGTCATCTTAAAAACGATTGTAGAGTCAAGAAGAAGGATGATCAGACGAACAAGCATGGGGATGAGATACATGTTTTTCAAGCGTCCAAGTCTGATAGTGACAGGCTGATTCTGAGCTGTGAGAGCCGAGTCGACGCCCTCTGGATCTTTGATACTGGCGTCTCATTTCATACTACATCCAACAGAGAATACTTTACAAATTACAAAAGTGGAAACTTTGGAAAAGTGTATCTCAGGGATGATGACTCCTATGATATAATTGGCAAAGGGGATATCACATTAACTCTACTAGACAGAAGTCTGCTGAAGCTGTTTCAAGCAAGACATGTACCTCGGCTGACCAAGAACTTGATTTCAATTACACAGCTGGCTGATGATTCTGATCTTGATGGAAGGTTCAGCAAAACACATTGGAAGTTAGTCAAAGGATCCTTGATAATAGCCCAGGGTTCGAAATAAGAAACTCTCTATAAGTTTTCAAACCAAAGCTTGGAAAACGTGGTCAGCTCGGCAAATGATGCCGAGCTATGGCATCAGAGGCTCGGACACATGAGTGTTAAGGGAATGAAGGTTATGGCATCTAAAAGGAAGATGGGAGGTCTATCCAACATTGATTACCATTATGTGAGTCTTGTGTGCTGGGAAACAGAAAGCAGTCAGCTTTACAACGCACAAGAGATATCCCAGAGCTGAGAAGTTGGAACTTGTACACACGGATGTTTGTGGGCCTTCAGATCTACCTTCTCTGAATGGTTCACGTTATTATGTCACCTTCATTGATGACTCAACGAGGAAGATGTGTGTGTACTTTGTAAAACACAAGTCCGACGTATTCAATGTCTTCAAGAGATGGAAAAGTCTTGCTGAGAATGGGACAGAGCTGAAGCTGAAGTGCTTGAGGTTGAACAATGGTGGAGAGCACTGCAGCAAAGAGTTTGAGGACTACTGTGCTGAGAACGGAATCAGGAGAGGAAAGACGGTGCCCAAGACACCTCAACATAATGGTGTTGCTGAAAGGATGAACAGAACTATCTGTGAAATGGCAAGAAGTATGAGAATACATGCAGATTTGCCGAAATCTTTCTGGGCCGAGGCGGTGAACACCGCTATCTATCTGATCAACATAGGACCATCTACGCTATTGACTGCAAACTTCTTGAAGAAGAGTGGACTGGAAAGGAAATTTCACTTGCCCATGTCAGAGTGTTTGGTTGCACTGCCTATGCACTGCTGAAGCCAGACGAGAGATCAAAACTCGACCCTAAGTCTAAGGTATGTTCTCTAATTGGCTACGGAGGGGACAATTTTGGATACAGATTGTGAGATCATGAAGAAAGAAAGGTGATCAGGAGTAAAGATGTGGGTTTCAATGAAAACATACTCCATAAAGACAGAGTAAGAAGGGGAAGCAGCCTGTGGAGCCTAAGTACTTTGAACAAAGTGATGATGGTCATGCCGAGCCGAGCAGACCTGCAGACCAGAATGTCGAGGTGCCGACCTCGGAATATGAAAATCATGAAGAACAAGTCACACCACCCATTGCTGTTCGGAGAAAGAGGAGAACTATTACTGCACCTGCATGTTCTCACCTTCACTTTATTATTTGCTTCTTACTGATTGTGATGCGCTGAGCTGCTATGAAGAAGCAATATGTTCTGACAAAAGTGAAGACTGGAGGTCAGCCATGGAGGATGAGATGAACTCTCTGTAGAGGAACTTCACCTGGAATCTTGTGAAGATGCCACCAGGGAAGAAGGCTATTCAGAACAAATGGGTGTATAGGTTAAAGTAAGAAGCTGACTGCACACAGAGGTACAAGACACGGCTTGTTGTAAAAAGATTCCAACAGAAAGCTGGGTTTGACTTCACCGAGATCTTTTCACCTGTGGTCAAGTTGTCTACTATCAGAACAGTTCTGAGCATTACAGCCACAGAAGATATGCACTTAGAACAGCTTGACGTGAAAACTGTCTTTCTTCACGAAGATCTAGAAGAAGAAATTTACATGATGCAGCCACAGGGGTATGAAATACCAGACAAAGAAGATCTGGTATGCAAATTGCAGAAGAGCTTGTACAGTCTGAAACAAGCTCCGAGGCAGTGGTATAAGAAGTTTGACAACTTTACGGCAGAGGTCGGCTACAAGCGCTGCCATGGGTATCACTGCTGTTACTTCAAAAGATTTGAAAGTTCGTACATTATCCTCCCACTATATATTGATGACATGTTAATAGCAGGAGGAAGCACTGATAAGATCAAGAAGTTGAAGGAACAATTGGCCAAGAAATTCTCTATGAAGGATCTCGGCTCGGCAAAGAAGATATTGGGGCTCAGCATCGACAGAGACAGGAAGCATCAAGTCCTGAGGCTGAGCCAGAGAGGTTATATCTCCAAGGTACTGAAGAGATTCAATATGGAGAATGCAAAACCGGTGTCCACACCTCTGGCAGGACAATTCAAGAACTTATCTAAGAATCAATGTCCTAAAACAAAGGATGAGCTCGTACGAATGAAGAAGGTACCCTATGCCTCAGCCGTGGGTAGCTTGATGTATGTTATGGTGTGCATCCGACTAGACATAGCCCATGCAGTGGGAGTTGTAAGCAGATTCATGTCAAATCTTGGTTTGGATTATTGGGCTGCCGTGAAGTGGATACTAAGATACTTAGTGGGAACGCAAGACTTGGCACTGCAATTCGGCAACAATGATCTGAACCTGCTTGGCTTTGTAGACTCTGATATGGCTGGAGACATTGATGAACGCAAGAGTACTACATATATGTTTTCAAGCTCGGCAGTGCTGCAATCACTTGGGTATCAAGATTGCAGAAGATTGTAGCATTGTCAACAACTGAAGCTGAGTATGTGACAGCAGTTGAAGCTACCAAGGAACTGGTGTGGTTGAAGAGTTTACTGAATGAGTTGAAGCATTCTCAGATCGGCTACAAACTATTCAGTGACAGTCAGAGTGCGATAAACTTGGCTAGGAACTCTGCCTATCATGCAAGGACAAAGCATATTGACATCAGGTATCATTATATAAGTGATATGCTTGGGGCAAAATAGTTCGACTTGGAGAAGATTCATACAAACCAGAATCCAGCAGACATGATGACAAAGATTGTTCCAAAAGAGAAGCTTGAGATCTGCAAGACTTCTCTTGTCTTGTTACCTGATGAAAGTGCTGAAATGGCGACAATCTGAAGAAGAAGAAATTCATGAAGCATCTGAGTGAAAGTCCGTTCCAAGTGGGAGATTTTGTTGGGTTGGTGGAACTGAAGTCAGTCGAACTGAAATGGCCGAGCTCAGTAGGCCGAGTCTGAGGACTTAGTTGTGGGATGATGCCAGGCAGAACTGCAAAGCTGAACAGAACATTGCCGAGCAGAGCTGCAGCCTCGGCCATGTACCAGAAAGTCATGAGATTGGACATATCTTAATTGGAGATTGATTGACACAAATCTTGTTTAGATGGAAACTTCCATGTTTATCTTTGGTATAAAGAATATCTTGTAGAATTCCACTTTTGGTATGATTATGATGTAAAAGGATAATTCCATACTTCATGCTAATCCTTTTACACCCCCATAAAAAACCCCAAGGATACACTGCCTTTTGTAACCCGAGATTTCAAGTTTGTGATAGTGGATTTCTTGGCTTGCCGCCGCCGTGGGTTTTTCTTCCCCTTGAGGGCTTTTCCACGTTAAATCTTGTGTTCTTCGTTTTTGTCTTCTTTTGTTTATCATTCATTACTTTTGTGCGTTCTTGCGTGTGTCTTTGTGATTGTTCTTCACTGTTCCGCGATTAATTTCCCCAACAAATAAGTCACACTAAGAATCAAAGAAATGCGAGAAACAGAAAGAGTATGTAATGGCCGAGCCAAAAATATTACTAAGCGGTTGCTTTGGATAATCCTTAGTCAAACTTGGCTAAGTATGCGACTCAACTATATGCCTTTAGTGGCCTAAGATGCATCAAATACGTTCCAAAGTTTATGGGATGTATTTGGTTGAATTTAGTAGCTTAGGCCGGGTAGGATTACAATAAGGGCAGCATGGTTTATTGGGTAATACCGGTATGGTTTCAATCCTTCTTCTTAATCTTGTAGTGCAACTCAGTGGCATACCTAGCTAGACTGGATATGCCGTTGGTCTGAACACTTTGGGCCGTATCCACACGCTCTGTTTTTTTTTTTTCTACACCTCTGTTTTTTAACATGAGAACAATATCTATATAATGTTTGTTTGAAGTTTGTTGATTTCGTTCAACGTTCCCGTCAAGTTCTCATACTTTGATTTAGCTTGTGATGAATTGTGTACCACTAATGTTTTTGGTGTTTGCTGCCAGGTGGGGGCTGTTTGGGGGTACTTTAGTGGGTGTAAGTAGGGCTGGACATAAGATGTAGATAATAGAAGGGCTGGTTGTACGTAGGGTTTGGGGGTAAAATTTTGAGGTTTGGCCGAGGGTAGGGGGTTCTTTTGGGGTTAAGTTTTTTTTTTTTTTTTTTGGTACGATTAAGGCTCTTGAATTGGGATAGTGTCTTTTTGCTTGGGGGTGGTTGGCCAAATGGATTGGGGGCCTAGGGTTTTGGTTGTGTGCAGGAAAGTTTAGGGTTGTGGTTGTTTTGATGGCAAGATTGTTTCTTTTTGGTTTTCGGCAGGAACAATATTGTTGCACTAAAAAACCACGAGAATTCATACAATCAAATTCACAAACAAAAACCAATTCGAACTAAGAGCCTCTTAGCAACATGAGTTCAAGACAAGACTAGATAGCTCTTCAGACAATCTCTTTTTTTTTATTTATATGTGCGGCTGATGGTGTGATAGCTAGATGCAAATCCTAGGGTCTTAAATCAGCAAGCTAGACACAAGAGATTAGTAAGTTTAGTCGAAGATATACAAAAAAATGTAAACTTTAGATGCAAAGTGTAATTAGTTGAGATTAGGGTTTTGGCCAGAAATTTTCTTTAATGAAAGATGCAATTAGGCTGAGTGGTGCTTAATTCAATGATAAACAATTTCAGCAGAATTGCATACAAATCAAAGGCTGCAAGAAGCGGCAAAGTCAGATGGCGGCAGTGTGTAAAATGTTTTCTTTTTGAAGAATGATGGGCCAGATGGTATGTAGTGTTATGTGCGTATTGTTTTGGGGGAAAGAAAAAGAAAAATAAATAAAAACTAAGATAAGACATAGTTAAAAATCCTAAACTATCTATGATTAGGAAACTAATATATAACTTGTATGGAATATCCTAATTCTACTAAAAAAATACCTAAATTATCTAACCTAAACTCTACCCACATAAGTTATAAATATTACCCTAAGAAAAACAAAACACACATATACACCTAATACTCTAGTCTGCCGCCCACAGCTGAGGAAAAGGAACAAGAAAATCCCAGCATCTCCCCCTTCATCATCACAGCCGAGGTACACAGGGAGAAAGAAAGGAGTTTTGCTCCCATACCAAGCCTTAATTCAATCTTACAGTATAGTATACGTGAATTATGCAAGTAATCTTCCTGTACTTGCTATGACTTACGAAAATCTATCCTTATTTTGATATAAACTTCGGATCATGCATTCGTATATGTGTTTAGATAGATGATTATTTATATGTATGTGTGTGATATATGCTGAATTTATATATGAACTCCATATGTATAATTATTTTGGGCCTGCAGGTGTATCTGGGCAGTGGTCATGTTAAGAAAACAAAAAGAAGAAAAACATATTGATTGAAAAAGTTCATATGATAGTTGAAATAATAGTAGAATTTCCATTCCATTTCATATTCTATGGAAAATTGTCCTGATACTCAAAGTGTGCAACGATGTGGTACTCTAAAGGTTGCAACTTTCTTTTTGTCATTGGGTAACAAAATGGCAGGCAATGTGAATTATTTAGAACAATAACAATTGTGAACGGCAACTGTGCATATTCTTTCATAATTATTGTATAGGATAAATAATATGGTCAGCGGCATGTAAACTTGGTTTTTTTTGGGTTACACCTGAATTGGGGTTCGATTTTTTTAAAGCATGGATAGATGTAAGAAGTTCATATATATATATAAATGATTTGCATTGTTTATGTATTTGAGGCCGAATACTGTATTGGTTTGGGGAGGCTTATTAAAATTGTATGATTGGCAATTATATGGAGTTGAATTTGGTACTTTAGACTTTTGGCATATTTGGAGTATTTGTTTGGAATTATTTGGTATTTGGAGGGCAATTTGACAATTTTGACAAATTTGACATTTTGGTCCATTTTGATAATTTGGACTAACTTTGGTATTTGAAAGTAATTTTGAAAAGTTGCATTTGCATATATTTTTAGAAATTCACCGCTACAGTTGAAATATATTATTAAGCCGGATTGGTTCCAAACAAACAGAGCGTCCGGACATATTGGCTATTTTGGATATAAAGCGCCCGGACATATTGGCCGCCATTAAGGTGCCGCGGCATATTGGCTATTGTGATATAGAGCGGCGAGTCATATTGACTATTGGGGGACCAATTCGTAAGTCTTACGTTATAAGTCATTTTTAGGAAAAGTGATATAGTCATTGCATTATTTTGGACTGTTTTAGCCGGGTTTTGGATATTTTAGATTTTGGACATTTTGATATTTGGATTTGGACCGAGTTGTACTCGAATTTAAATTTTAGACATTGGACCGACTAAATTGGATTTAGAAACGTTGGACTTTTGGACTTTGGACTTTTGGGCCTTTGGAATTTTGGACCTTTGACTTTGGACATTTTAACATTGCATATTTGAAAAATTGCATCATCAATTTTGGCTTGGACTAATCCTAATTGAACTTTTTTTACGTACTTTTCTGGGTCTATTTGCTCTATTTGCTTTTGAATGTTAAGTAAATTTACTTACGGAAAAAAGCATGCTATTATTTTATATTGTCACTTATTTTATCACTCTTGCTTCTCCGTGTATGATCACATGGTAAGTATAGTGGGATTACTTACTGGGCGACTTGTCGCTCATACCACACACTCTCTCTATTTTTTTAGATGATCATGAATTCGAGTGGGTCTACGTAGAGGATGACCTGGATCAAGAGAGTTGATTGATCGTGGCTACTGAGCACTTTGAGGATTAGAGACTCGTGGATTTTTCAGTTTAGATATTTTGGAGACATCAAATAATTATTTTTTCATTCTCGACATTGTATTAGATTGGACCTAGACTTTTGACATTCATTTATGATATTTACGATTTCGAGTATTTTTATTCTAACTTCCACTGACGTGTATTTGTTTCGATTTTGACGCCTTGTATTTTCCTTAACGAAATACGGCAGGTGAGTCGTTTTGAGTACTATGGCTCGGAACGGGTCGCTATAGGTAGAATATGACCAAATGAAAATAAGAGTTTAGAACTAGGAACTTTGGCTCTTATACCAAATTAATGCGTGTTTCACGCAAAAAGTCTCGACCTTTCCTTTGTTCTAAACGAGCCTTCCGCAAGATGCCTTGTTCGGTGACAAGAATGGTTCAAAACCACCCTTGGCCATATGCATCCTGTTTGGACCAAGCAATATCCTTCTTTTGCAGCTTGTTCGTAATCCAAGAATGATGAATCACCCTGGTACGTGTCTCCAAGTCGGTAGGATTCAATTTCCTCACAACCTTTGTTCAGGACGTGGATATAGAATCTAGTTTTAATCAAGGATCAAAAGAAAACACAAGGAAGAACCTTGTTGGGCAGCCTTGACCTAAATTTATCAATTTTTATTCAATTCTCATTTTCACATGCGGCTGAGTGACCCTACATATAGTCTAAACTAGGCTAACCCTAATGCACATAAGATAAGATAGGACTTTCACTTGAAAACTATCTCTTCACCACCTATCCAACCTTCCATGCGCAATCTCGGTCATCTGGAGGCCGAATTTGTTGATATGGTCTTTTGAAGATTTGTAACTTCGGAGGTCTAGTTTCTATATCATTTTGAATCTCCTCAAAAAGACGTTAGATGAGAGATTTATGAGCCAAAATACCGAGATAGGGTTATTGTGTGAAAATCTTAAAATTTAGGTTTTTTCCCATATTTGGAAAGTCTATTTTCCTATCTTCTAAAAAACATTTTTACTATCCAAAAACATTCTAAGTACCTCTAAAATGGCACTAAATCATATTACAAAATGTTACAAGCCATGGTGGATGAAAATTAGGCCATGCAAGACCTTTTTACAAGCGATTAATACACGAACATACCTAGACGTTGCGTCCAGCCCACCATCCATCCCATGCTCTTCCTTTCATCATCAAATCAGATTTAGAGGCTCTAAAAGATAGCATCAATGCTCAGCAACATTGTCCTATTGGTGTTGCACAAGTTCTGCAAGTATCGAGTTAACGTCTAACTTCAGTTCTTTAGCTCTGTTTCTAGTGATTGAACCATTTGACGGGTCCTCGAACATGCAACCTCCCTCTCCAACTCTTTTCATGTCGTTTGCCTGGGGATTGTGCTCCATGTATTCATCGCTTAGTGTCATTAAATGGGAGGATTGTTTGAAAAGGGGTATACAAGACACAAATGTGACTTGAACCTTTGCGCCAATGGTCAAAAAAACCTGTGGACTAAGATGACAACTCTTGAAACCACCTTCTCGCCTTACCCCTCAAATAAACAGAGAAGGTCTTGCACCTCAACGGATCGAGAATGTTTTTAGACTTATGTCAGTCCTGAACTAAAACAAATGGTAAGTAAGGTGGGAGTTACCGTCATATGTAACCATTTTGGTCACCATAAAATTGTCTCGAGCCATGTACTTTACAATCTCCTACAAAAACGGACTTTCTTGAATAGCTCGCGCATACTCTTAGTGGTTAGTCGACGAGCCATCATCTTGGCTACCGTAGCTATAGTGGCGCGCTTTGCTCATGTTCATATTGATGAGATATCGCTCATAAGGGGTTTCTGCCCTACGGTGATGGCCCAACCAAGTGTTTCCTACCTTTTCCATCGGCATCCACCATAAATTCATCTCAGGTCCTGGACAACAGTTCTTGAGAACCCTCCGTGTAATATTAGGGTTGGTCCTCGTCCATGCGCACAGCTTCTAGGCCTTTGCCCATTAACCTTTCAACATGGCCTCGATACTCCCAAGTTTTTGGCCACGTAACTTACCGCCCGCTCAAGTCCTTCACGGGTGACCTCTTGTGGTCTGGCCATGTGGCCTTTTTGTCTCCCTAAGACATGCTCCGATAGACATGGGTCTTGCCTCTTTGTCGTCAATGTTTTGAAGACTCTTCATCGTCATACTTAATGTTTTTTCCCACGTTCACAGAAGGACGTAACACTTTAATGCAAAATAAGGATGAACTAAAGCTCGAGGGTTCTGGCCCTTCTTCTAGGGCTAAAATGGCAAAGTCGAATTTCCAGCAGGATCAAAGATGACTGGAATATAGAGTGTTATCAACGTTTAAATGTTGCAACTCAACTTTACCTTTGCTGCCTTAGTTGATGTGCTTCCACCTCATCACCTCGGGTCGACACCCCTTTTATTCCAGTTCTTCTCTTATTCACCTCGGCCCTTCAGTCTTCTGCCTTGGTCGCCTTAGCAGGGTAGTATTCCCATCTGCTCAGCCGAGCTTCACCTCACCCACTAACTCTATCACCTCGGTTGCCTCCTTCGTTTCCTTGGCAGCTGCCTCTTCACCTCGACCATTAACTATGGGACCTTGGATGCTTCTTATTTAACCTCGGTAGTTACTTCGTCACCTCAGCCACCATCTATGACACTTTAGTAGCTTCATATTTCACCTCGACAGGTCGGCTGAGCCTATATTTCTAACTCTCTCTCAAGCTTAGTTGTAGATATTTATACAACCAAGCTTGGACACTAAGTATTTGAAAACGTTAGTTGAAACTAGCTTTGTTAGGATGTCACCAACTTGATTTTTGGTGGGGATGTGTACTAGGCTGATCTCTTTTCCTTCTATCTTTTCTTGGATAAAACGTATGTCTACTTCTACATGTTTTGACTTATCATGATGAACTGAGTTCTTGACCATACTTATTGCAGATACGCTATCACAAAATACCTTGATGGGTAATTGTGCCTCTACAAAGAGATCTTCGATAACTCCTCCAAATACCTTCACAAATTCCCAATTCAAGTGCCCTTACCTCTACTTCTATACTGCTTCTTGACACAATAGGTTGTTTCTTGCTCCGCCAAGTAACTAATTTTCCTCATAAGAAAGTTCCATAGCTAGTTGTTGATCTCATGGCGACCTTAAATTTGGCCTAGTCAGCATCTGTCAAAACATTAATACTTCAGTCTGCACTCTTCTTGAAACATAGACCTTGTCCTGGTGCATTCTTAAGATACATGAGAATTCTTAAAGAAGCTTGGAGATGTTCGGTGGTAGGATTATGCATAAATTGAGACACAAAACTCATAGCATAACAACTGTTTGGCCTAGTGTGTCATAGGTAAATTAATGTTCCAACTAGTTTCTTATAACTAAGTTTATTAGTCGGTGTAATGTCCCACTGATCTATAGGATTATGTCCAGGTTCTACAGGAGTGTTTGCTAGCCTGCATCTGAGCAGACCAGTTTCTTTCACAAGGTATATACATTCCTTCTTTGTTCCTAGTCTTAATGCTATTGGTCTGTATCTATCTGGGATTTAGTCTCATATTCCGTTTGTGTTTCTCTAAAAAAACCCTTCTTCCGTTGTGGGTTGTGTGTATTCGGGTGTATCAGGTCGTCTACCCTATCCCAGGCGTTCCAGATCATCAGAGGTTGTAGGAAATATGGTTTTGGGCTCAGAATTAGTCATGCCGAGCTGAGGTACCAAGATACCGAGCTGCTGGGCTGTTGAGCTTTGCTGAACTTGCATCAATGGGCTTGACTGAGTTTTGTCTACAATATCTATTATTTTCCAATATTATGGTGCCTCAAATCTTTTATTTCAGCTAAGGAATTGTAAAATGCATGCTTTTCATCAAATGTAACATCGAGTGTTACAAACATTATTTTATTAGTTGGCCAGTAACACTTATACCCTTTTTGTGAACTTGAGTATCATAAGAAAATGCACTTAACTGATCTAGGATCTAATTTTCCCCGTAGGCTGGGCTGAGTGTGTAGATACGCTACATATTTGAACAGTTTGAATGGCAGCTCCGAAAGTAGTTTAGTGTGTGTGAAGTGGCTGAGAAGCATTTCTCTAGGTTTTTTAAAGGATAAAATTCTTGATGGCATCCTATTTATTAAGTATGTGGTTGTTAGTGGGGCTTCTCTCCAGTACTGTTTAGGTGCATTCATCGTAAACATTATAGTTGTGGTTACTTCAAGTAGGTGTATGTTCTTTCTCTCAGCTACACCATTTTATTGGGGAGTATATGGCAAGAAGTCTGATGATATATACCATTTTCATGCATAAATGTTTGGACTGTGCTATCTAACTATTCTGCCCATTGTCTGACCTTAGTGTGTTAATGGTGCAGCTAAACTGCTTTTTAATAAGTCTAAAGTATCTCATGAATATTTTTTCCGGCATCATTTTTACTTTTTATTAGGTAAACCCACGTCACCTTAGTATTATCATCTACAAAGGTTAGAAACCATCTTGTATCGTTGATGTTTAGCTACTCTAGATGGTCCCCATATATCAGAATGAATAAGATTAAATGGTGCAAATGACTTGTATATTGTAGATGGGTAACTCTGTTTTGTATGTTTTGCTAATTGGTAAGTTTCACAAATAATGCTTTGAAGGTCAACCGAGCTGAATAATTTTGGCATCAAACATTTGAGATGTACAATATTGGGATGACCCAGTCATGTCCCTAGTTAGTTTACCTACTAGCAGATTGAAGCTTAATCTAGGAACTACGAGACATCTTTTAGCAGTATCTTATTGTTAACTATTGATGAGCCTATTTCAATAACTTCTAGTGAAGTTCCATTAGCAATTTTAACCTTCTTAGGTACTAAAAACAAAAAGTAGGAGTTCAAAAGGTTACCATTACTTATCATGTGTTCAGTAGCCCCGGAGTTTATGATACATGAACTGCTGGAGCTCGGCTAGACGTAGCCTACCATTGTAGCTTGGATTGAATCATCTTGGCCCTATTGTCTGCTTAGTAATTCGATCAGAGTTACAATCTGATCCTTCGTAAGGAACTTAGCTTCATTTACCTAGGTTGAGCCGAGGTGTGTTGTGCTTTGTCCAGCTACGCCGAGCTGCATTGTATTGCCGACCTGGTGTACAGGACTTTGTCCAATAGAAAATGGTTTTGAATGTGGTCTCCAGGTGGCATTCCTAGACTTCAGTGGAGGTTTCCCCTCTTGTACTAGCTTTGCTTGCAACTTCCAACATTCATCGACTGTATGTCCTTCTTTTTTACAGTATTTGCACATTTTACTTCTTGCAGAAGTAAAATGTCGTTTAACAGCCAACCCAAATACCTCTGTTGGTTGTTCAGTATACAATGTCGAGGTCTCTATATTTGGAGCACCTTCTATCATGAACTCCTTGCCGTTTTCTTCATGTTTGATCTCGACGAAGGCAGTCTTCAAGGTTAGAAGAGGTTTGTGCTTAGAATTCGACTTTGAGCATTGTCGAATTCTGGATTAAGTCCAGTAAGGAAGCAAAATATCTGCCTCCGTTTTGTTATTTTATTATATAGACCAGCATCAGTGATATAAGACCACTGGTGTGTCTCGAATGTATCAATCTGCTGCCATGCCTTGGTCAATAATGTATAATATTTGTGCATTGCAAGATTGCCTTGTTTAAGCTCACGAAGATGAGCTTCGATCTCATATAGTTGGGAGATGGTCTTGTTTTGAGTACATCTTCTTTACTGTAGTATAGATTTCTACTGCAGTGTTATATATCATGAAGTCATCAGAAATGTTTGGTTGCATAAAGCGTATCAAGTATGATATTATCATGCTGTTTTTCGACTTCCACAGATGGTAATTTGCATCATTTTCAGATGGAACATCGACTGTTTCATAGAATTATTCCTCCTTGTCTTTGCATGTAATGAACATTTCCACCCCTCGAGATCACGAGAGATAGTTATGTCCATCTAATTTATGGTTGGTGATGGCAACAGAGGAATCATCAGAAGTTGAGAACCACATACCACTCTTGATACTTGATCTGAAGTGGATGTGGTCTTTGTATATTTAGCTGAGCTGAATGGTGTAGTCACTTAGAGGAGCTTTGGAATAGTGGAAGGAAGTAGTAGGTAGATAGAAAATGAATTAGATTAGCTATGATACCATGTTGAGATTGAAAAAATAGAAATTCATTCAAGTTAAAATCAAGTATACAGAGTTATTCTCCTTTTGTTGGAGTTTCTATTGCCTCAAATAACTTTATTCTACAACTTGTACAAATGTTACTGTTTATCTCTAGTGATTCCTAACAGATACAAAGACAACAACTAGTTACTTGCTCAGCTTGGACTACTTTACATCGGATATTCTAAGTTAATGTTTACATGAAAAATAGCTTAAGTATTGCAGCTCAGTCTTAGCTTTGCTGCCTTAGTTGTTGTGCTTCCACCTCGTCACATCGGCTCAACACTCCTTTTATTCTAGTTCTCTTATTCACCTCGGCCCTTCAGTCTTGTACCTTGGTCACCTTGACAGGGTAGTATTCCTATCTGTTGAGTACAGCTTCACCTCAACCATTAACTCTATCATCTTGGCTGCCTCCTTTTTTACCTGGTTAGCTATCTCTTTACCTCAACCGTTAACTATGGCACCTCGACTATTTCCTCTTTCACCTTGGCGGTTACTTCTTAACCTCAGCCACCATCTGTGGCACTTCAGCAGCTTCATATTTCACCTTGACAGATCGGCTGGACCCATATTTCTACAATATTAAACATCAAATTGTGATAACCGTAAAAAAAAGAGATTTATTAATTAATTAAATTTAAAACCTAAATTCTATCCCAATTAACCTCCTAATCTACTCCCTCAATTACTCCATAACCACCCCCACTTCCCCTTAATTTCCGGCCCCTCTATCTAATTAAACCCCTAATCTATTCCCCACCACACATAACCCACGCACACAACTTAGGAAATAAAAAAAGAAAAAAAATTAAATTAATAAAAGGTTCCATAAAGAGCACAACCGAGCCCCACAATCACACACCCTCAAGTTTCAGAATGGAAAATATCGGTTGGGAGGCAGAAGGAAGTAGGGAAGAAAAAAGAGAAAAGGGAGAGAAAGGGAAAAGAGAAAGGAGAAGGAGAATTGACCACCTACATCAAATCCAACACCGCTTTTGCCAGAGAGTTTGGATTCAAGAGGTAGGTTACCCTCTCCTCTGTCGGATTGCTTTGGATTCTCTCGCATTCTGTTTTGAGAATTATTTGATTATCATTGCATGTCTATCTTTTATATGTTTATCGCGAATCTTTTATGTTTTGGTATGAAAATTGCGTGTTTGGCCTTAAATATAGATCACATAGCACGGAAATAGGTTGGAATGGGTTCGGGTTGTCGAAAAAAAAGCGCCAGAAGGCGGCACCCCTGAGCGGCGCATATTGTTCACGCGCTGGCATGTCCCCGGAAAAACGTCGGGGGAGTTAAAAGAAGACCAATTGAACTGGTTTGGGGTTAATCGGAGTTAAAATGGAAAAGTTATGATTTTTTTAAGGAAAATGAAGATTTATTAGAATAAAGGAAAAAAAAGTGGGAAATGGCCAGCATCGGTCAGCCCAAAAGCAGAAAACATTAAAAAAAAAAGGTAAAATGGGTGCAAAGGGAGTGGGCTAAGCTTGCTGGAAAACAAAAGCCCAAAATTGAACTATATATATATAACACAAAAAAGGGCCTGGAGGTGTGGGCGGACCAGTAGGCCAGGCGCCCCTGGGCTTAACAGGAAATGGACCATAACTTTTTATAAAAAAAAGAAGAGCTGCAGTAGCCAGGCAGGCCAGCAGGCCAGCTGTGGTTTCTTTGGCGGGCCAGGCTTCTGGAAAAGGGAAAAAGGGTCAGAAATTAATTTAAAGAGGACCTGAACCTTCTATTAGTAATAGTAGTGGTTATATAAAAAAAAGAATTGTCATTTAATTAAAATATGAACTCAGAAACTAGAAGAAAATAAAATTAAAAAAAAGATCAGTAAGCCTGAGTGCAAGAGAATAAAAAAATAAAAAAAATTCAAGAAACTGGATGCCGCATGAAAAAAAAGGAATATATAATTAATATTAAAATGTTTTAGTAAATAAGAAAACTTAGAAACCCACTAAAGAAATTAAAATGAAAGAAATAAAAATAGTAAGGGAAGATAAAAATATTTAAATAAAAGATTAAAGTGTTTGAAAGCCTAGGAAAAATGAAATAAAGTGTAGAAACCTAAAATAAAGTCTAGAAAGATAAAATAACGGTAGAAGATAAAATACAGTAATGAACCCCACGCAACATAGGCTAACTACGCAATATAGGTAATACGCAACATAGAACGGAGCATGCAACATAGGACAAACGGAAGTGTGCAAGTGTGACGCATTCATGGCACGAGCATTGCATTTGGCTTATGAGCTGTGTGGTCCTACGGGACGTGTGGCCTGACGAGGAGTGTGATGGGCATTGGTAATAATGGTTACCTTCACCTAATAGGACCCGGGACATGCATAGCATATCATGTAAAAGAATGAGCATAGCGTGTGATATTAAATGACTGCGTGTGACACGGAGATAGAAGAGCATGCATCATGAAGTTGCGCATTGCATTTATTATTGCTACGATTATCGATGACCTTGTTGTTAAGTTGTTTCAGTACTATGCTTTGGGATACGGATCGGGTCGGGTATGTGCTATTTCTTTAATTATGCTTTATTTGCTTTATTATTTATCTGTATATGCTTTATTTTTTTTATTTATCTGCTACCTGCTTTACGTGCTTAATTGTTTACCCGACTCAGTATGTGACAGTCCCTTTTCGGGAGAGACGGGTAACCTACGAGTGACTCCCATCTCTCACCACACACCTCCCCTCCACAGGTGAGCAGAATTATGAGTATATATAATTATCGAGGGTGGGACAGATTACGCAAGCTGGGACTAGTGAGCTGGACTCGAGATGGGATCTTGTTACTTGGGATAGTCAGATAGACCTCCACATAGGTTTATTATTTTGATTTTAGTATTTCATATTTGACTTAGCGGGTTTCGTCAACCCTTGTACTTGATTTTTTATTCTGATGGATTTAATTTAATCAAGATGTTTATTTCTTTAATTATCGTTTTCGCGAAAAATTTGCACGCCAGTTCTGACGTGTAGAGAAGTTTGAACGACGCTTTGTAGTCCTCGTAGTAGGCTACGGCGGGTGCACTGTTCCCGATGCTAAGGCTCGGGAGCGGGGCGCTACAAGTGATATCAGAGCTGAGGCACCAGATCCGCCTCAGAAATGCAGGATTAAATAGATCACTTAGACTTAAGCTACAATCTTTTTTTTCTAAATGACGATTTTACCCTTAAGCAACAAAATAGGGTTAAGTGATGATCTTAGACTTAAGTTGTGATCGGGTTAAGGGGAGCTTGAGCGTTATTTCGTTTTCTTTAGTTATTTATGGTGTTACCCCTGAACTTTTGCATGCAACCCCTTAAGTTATTAGGAATTCCTACAATATCCCCTAAATTAACATGTACCTATATAAATATATTTTGACCGTTTTGAATTCCAAAAAAATACTCACAAAAAGTGAACAAACCTGTAATAATGAAAATGGTGGTGAGAACCATCAGAATCAGGGGATCGTCTCCAAGCACTTGAAGATGTTATAGTCACTATAACCAAAGCATAGTAGCATCAGTTGCTGAACTAGCAGGCACCGCCTCCACCACTACCGCACTCGGACCTAAAATTCCTCAACAAAGAGATGTAGAGGAGTGGTGGCACAGCACAACTGACACTGCCAATCACTTGAATCTAAGTTTGTAATGAGTCCAAGAGATACTACATACCGAGAGTATGATCTTCAAAGAATGATTCTACATTCATGGCGGGAATATAGACTTAGGCCATGATAATAGGAACTAAGTTACGATTTTGACTTAAGTCACAATCTTAGACATAAGTGATGATTTGAACATAAGCAAAGAGCATGAACATAGGTACTGCTCTGAGTTATAAGCGATGATACCGAACATAAGTCACAATCTTAAACATAAATAACGATTCCGATTAAGAGTTGGCCTTAGTCATACGTACCGAAGGTAGTCATAAGTGTTGATTATACACTAAACATGATTTTAGAAATAAGACATGATCTTAGACTTAAGCAATGATGATACTAAGAACAATCCTAAAAGTAAGTTATGACATTAGACTTAAGATGACGATCGGTTATGAGACACGTGTGCCAAGGGTATCCCATACAATTCTACCTTATCTAAGTTGATCATAATCTTTTAAGTCATGATTTTAGTAGCCCTAGTTGAATACTATATAACTAAATTGAATGAATTACAATGTTAACCAGAATACCCTATTGCGACCGTTAGTGATATATTAATAGGTCAGGCAGTAACTCGAGCTGCTTCACCGCAACAACAACATGGAACTCGATACCATTTCGGTAAAATAAAACAGGCCCATATCCCTACTTGGACGGTAGCATCAGAGCGGACTTAGGTCTAAGCCGAAACAATAGCTATTAAGAAATGAATTATTATAGTATGATAGATATTAAGAGATGATTTATAGAAAAAATAATAGAAACTAAGTAATGAGTTATAAGCATTATAATCAGTAGCGTTTAGTAAGAGAATCATACGAGGAAATTTATAGTCTAGGGTTAATATGTTGAAATTTAGAGTTATTAAGTAGGACGACGATATTAGTCTTATTAGAAACATTGATCGGTAGCAAAAGGCACAAACCGGCTATAACAAGTACATGGGAACGATGAACTGTTACAAACTTTTAGTGGAGTGTTGATTTATAGAAATATCGAAGTACTTGACTTGAATTTAGTAGGCTTGAACTAAAATAGATCGGACACGAACAAGTAAAGGTTGCTTTTATGAACTAGAATAAAATTAGTGGTTCAAATAATCAAGTAGCGAGATACACTGGATCAATGTGGCGCGCGGAAGCATGGTGAATTAGAATAATTTAGTCTTTCAATAATTAGTGTGTCATGCTGTGATTGGGCCAATTTAAGTCAAAGATTTTATCATGAGTAGGCAAACGTTAGACTTATAAGAAACTGTGCATAGGAGACCTTATCCGAAAAAGAGGGTGACCTATAGAATTATACGAAATAGTGGATGGATATATTTTTCAAACAGATAAATATTTTATATAAGCGCGTACACTAATGTATAACCATATTTTAACAAGTACTTTAAAAATGTTTGTCATTGGAAATACCTTATTGAGTCTATTTTTTTATAACCTACCAACCTTTACAAGGTAAATTCATTTCCGTACTTGTGTATTAACATAACAAAATTTTTAAATCTTTTGGCGACCTTAAAGAGGGCAAAACTTTTAAAATATTGATGTTCTAAAAAAATGTGTTTACATATATATTTCTCACACAATATTCCAAATTTCTAATTTTTTGTTTTATCTATTTTTTATCCAAAATTAATTTACGACTATCAATATCGCAATCAGTTTATCTACTAAAGTGTTTCGAAGTTATTTATCCTCTTGCAATAAACTTACTTACCTTTTGAAGCGAAAAAAGAGTAGCTTTCAAGATATATATTCTTTTATAAACGAAAGGTACCATATTCAAATTGTTTTAGAAAACCTTACATTATCATATTTTCAACTGTTTTAATCCCATTTCACCAAAATACTTTGCGAACAAGTATATCATTGTTTTTTGTATTAATAAGAGGTCATTTTAAACATTTCTTTGCGAAAACGAGTATATTATTTCGAATCTTGTTTTAAAAAAAAAATATAGGAATGGTATTATTTTAAAACGACTAAAGTTATATTTCATACTATAGCCACATATGTCACGTTTTATTTAAAGAAAAAGTATTGTTCATAAACATATTTCGTATATTAGGCTAATGATATTTTCAAAGAAGTAAGGGTATGATCATAGAGTTAGTTCGTAAGTATATAAGAATTGATTTTAAGGACTTGATTTTGTGTAACTAGTACCCTATTGGCATACATCAGGGATATTGCTTTGGTTAATTATATAGGGAGATGAATCATATATAAGGAGCTTAAGAATCCAAAATTGTAGACTGCGATAAGTTGAATGATACATTCAAAGGGGTATAAGCGGAAGTATGTACATATTAATTATAGAGAATTAAGTAAGAATTGAGCCCTATAGGGACTAGATCATCTTGTGAGATGCTAGTGACGACTAAATTGAATCATAATATAGTAAATGTATTCTGAAAACATATACGATTCAGGAGATGAGTCGTACGGACAAGACGTCAAGTTAAAGATGGTGGTACACTTAAGAAGTGATTTACGAGGGTGGCTGATGACCGCACATATAAGTAAGTTATAGACCGATGATGGGGTTGTAGTACCCTTAGTATAAATGAAAATACCCTTAAGTTGATTCGATAATCATAGGTAGATTATGTTACAATCTTAAATAAGTGAAGGCAAAATGGATTAGGAATTATTTGTATATATACACGAGGAATAATTCTGAGGATTTAGTCATATGCCGAGAAAGTGTGATGTGAACACATCAACACATGCAATGGATGTACAGTTTGATCATTATCTAGGTGGATGAATCAAGTAGAATCATATTAAGTCTTTGATTATATCATACGCAAGTTTCGAGGACGAAACTTTTTGTAAGGGGGGTAGAATATGATAACCTTAAAAAAAGAGATTTATTAAATAATTAAATTTAAAACCTAAATTCTATCCCAATTAACCTCCTAATCTACTCCCCCAATTACTCTATAACCACCCCCACTTCCCCTTAATTTCCGGCCCCTCTATCTAATTAGACCCCTAATCTATTCCCAACCACACATAACCCACGCACACAACTTCAGGAAATAGAAAAAAAGAAAAAAAATTAAATTAATAAAAGGTTCCATAAAGAGCACAACCGAGCCCCACAATCACACACCCTCACGTTTCAGAATGGAAAATATCGGCTGGGAGGCAGAAGGAAGCAGGGAGGAAAAAAGAGAAAAGGGAGGGAAAGGGAAAAGAGAAAGGAGAAGGAGAATTGACCACCTACATCAAATCCAACACCGCTTTTGTCAGAGAGTTTGGATTCAAGAGGTAGGTTACCCTCTCCTCTGTCGGATTGCTTTGGATTCCCTCGCATTCTGTTTTGGGAATTATTTGATTATCATTGCATGCTATCTTTTATATGTTTATCGCGAATCTTTTATGTTTTGGTATAGAAATTGCATGTTTGGCCTTAAATATAGATCATATAGCACGGAAATAAGTTGGAATGGGTTTGGGTTGTCGAAAAAAGAGCCCGAAGGCGGCGCATGTAGCACACGCGCGGCGGTCCCACGAGCCACTGAGCGGCGAACGTATTGTTCACGCACCGGCATGTCCCCGGAAAAATGTCGAGGGAGTTAAAAGAAGATTAATGGAACTGGATTGGGGTTAATCGGAGTTAAAATGAAAAAGCTATGATTTTTTTAAGGAAAATGAAGATTTATTAGAATAAAGGAAAAAAAAAGTGGGAAAGGGCCAGCATCTGTCAGCCCAAAAGCAGCAGGTATTAAAAAAAAGAGGTAAAATGGGTGCAAAGGGAGTGGGCTAGGCTTGCTGGAAAACAAAAGCCCAAAATTGAACTATATATATATAACACAAAAAAGGGCCTGGAGGTGTGGGCGGACCAGTAGGCCAGGCGCCCCTGGGCTTAACAGGAAATGGACCATAACTTTTTATAAAAAAAAAGAAGAGCTGCTGTAGCCAGGCAGGCCAGCAGGCCAGCTATGGTTTCTTTGGCGGGCCAGGCTTATGGAAAAGGGAAAAAGGGCCAGAAGTTAATTTAAAGAGGACCTGAACCTTCTATTAGTAATAGTAGTGGTTATATAAAAAAAAGAATTGTCATTTAATTAAAATATGAACTCAGAAACTAGAAGAAAATAAAATAAAAAAAAGATCAGTAAGCCTGAGTGCGAGAGAATAAAAAAATAAAAAAAATAAAAAAAATTCAAGAAACTAGATGCCGCATGAAAAAAAAGGAATATATAATTAATATTAAAATGTTTTAGTAAATAAGAAAACTTAGAAACCCACTAAAGAAATTAAAATGAAAGAAATAAAAATAGTAAGGGAAGATAAAAATATTTAAATAAAAGATTAAAGTGTTTGAAAGTCTAGGAAAAATAAAATAAAGTGTAGAAATATAAAATAAAGTCTAGAAAGATAAAATAACGGTAGAAGATAAAATACAGTAATGAACCCCACGCAACATAGGGTAACTACGCAATATAGGTAATACGCAACATAGAACGGAGCATGCAACATAGGACAAACAGAAGTGTGCAAGTGTGACGCATTCATGGCACGAGCATTGCATTTGGCCTATGAGCCGTGTGGTCTTACGGGACGTGTGGCCTAACGAGGTGTGTGATGGATGTTGGTAATAATGGTTACCTTTACCTAATAGGACCCGGGACATGCATAGCATATCATGGAAAAGAATGAGCATAGCGTGTAATATTAAATGACTGCGTGTGACACGGAGATAGAAGAGCATGCATCATGAAGTTGTGCATTGCATTTATTATTGCTGCGATTATCGATGACCTTGTTGTTAAGTTGTTTCAGTGCTATGCTCTGGGATACGGATCGGGTCGGGTATATGCTATTTCTTTATTTATGCTTTATTATTTATCTGTTTATGCTTTATTGCTTTATTTATCTGCTACCTGCTTTACGTGCTTAATTGTTTACCCGACTCAGTATGTGACAGTCCCTTTTCGGGAGAGACGGGTAACCTACGAGTGACTCCCATCACTCACCCCCCACCTCCCCTCCATAGATGAGCAGAATTATGAGTATATATAATTATCGAGGGTGGGACAGATTACGCAAGCTGGGACTAGTGAGCTGGACTCGAGAAGGGATCATGTTGACAGGGAGCTTGTTACTTGGGATAGTCAGATAGACCTCCACATATGTTTATTATTTTGATTTTAGTATTTCATATTTGACTTAGCGGGTTTCGTCAACTCTTGTACTTGATTTTATTCTGATGAATTTAATTTAATCAAGACGTTTATTTCTTTAATTATCGTTTACGCAAAAAATTTCCACGTCAGTTCTGACGTGTAGAGAAGTTTGAACGACGCTTTGTAGTCCTCGTAGTAGGCTACGGCGGGTGCACTGTTCCCGATGCTAGGGCTCGGGAGCGGGACGCTAGAGTGGTCCTAACACTCCCTCCGTTTTCTTTTCACCAGGTTGAGTAGCAGAATAGATGCATGCTGTTTTTAGGCTATGAGAGATAACGTCGGCTGACCAAGTTATATCTGTGGTAGTTTTCTGGAAAATGACCATCCCAAATGACATAATGGCATGGAGGGATTTTTCATTTGAAAGAATAGTAGAGTCTTATGCCTGCGAGGAAAAAAAAAAATTTATAGCGAGTTTTGCTACTCGTTGCAGGGTAAGGTTTCTATAGCATGGCCAGTATTGCTTGAAAAGCAAAAACAAGACAAAAGTAATGACATAGCTTAGTGGAATGAAGAGCATGATCTTTAATAATAGAGGAGCAAAGGTTAAATAAGTTGTATGATTCAAAGTGGCTCCTTTTCTTGTTTTTCTTTTGCCCTTTGGGCGTATAGACCATAAATACATAATAATAAAACTTGCCGCTCTTTTGCAAAGTAAAGATAATCTATGTATGGGTACAATAAAGGGTTTCATTTTCCTAGTGCCACAAGTTGATACTAAATTTAGTCGGTTGAGAAAAGAGGTTTCATTTTCAATTTATATAAGACTAACTTATACAAAATTCTGTTGGAGAAATGAAATGGGAAAAGATTGGATTGCAAGTGGGTTTGTCAAAAGTTGACAACCACCATACTTTGAGCTTAATTATGATTAGTGTTCGTTAATCAAAAACGGAAACTAAAAATTTCTAAATTATCTACGTAACGAGTAGATGATTTTAGGCTTTTGAATCACTCGATTCCGATACCGGGTGAATGAAAAATTAATGCTCAAAGTTGGAGTAAAATTAGTGGAAATTAGAAAAATTGGTGATGTGGCCTCTTGAGGAGTGAACACATCACCAATTTGCTTGTATACCACATTGTCCACTTGAGAGAGAAAGGCCACCATATAAGGTTCAAGTTGGAGCTTTCTAAGATGTGCCCTTGGGCATGAGAAGTTTTCTGACGGAGTTAGGACGCAGCTCAGGCAAGGTTCACCACACGCGCGCGCCGCCGCCCGTCCGGCTCGGCTCGGGCTCGTGGCTCGTGGCTCGCCCGCACGCCCGGTTCTTATCTTTTTGGATAAATTTTCTTTTAAATTTTTCCAGAAAAATAATTACTTGATCCTACGGTCTACGATTTATCTGTGGTGATCCAACGCTCCAGATCAAGTCTGAACCGTAGCGGTGATCCAACGCTCCAGATTTGATCCTGCGGTTGCCTAATCTGATCCTGCAGTTCAGCGCGGTTGCTGATCCTACGTCTCAGATTTGATCTTATCTTCGGTTTACTGATCCAATGGTCTACATTTGTTCAGACAAGGATTACGATCTAACGGTAGAGATCGTAACTGTTTTAATCCAACGGTCCAGATTCGTTCTGACCATAAACCGCCTTCAACCTCCTTCAACCACCCTCCATCTATATATTCTTGTTGCCATGCATGCATTCAATACACTGTTTCAACACACAGTACCGCATATCTTCTTCAAAGCATTCTGCATTCCACTACACGAGAAATCAGTATACCTTTAACAGGTTCGTCGATGTTCCTATGCTGTAGTGCCACTCGTATGAACAAAAACCGTTGTATCCTGAGAGACGTTTGTTCCATCCGGTTGGGCACAGTATACCGGAGCAATTCGTCTTAAGGACAGAGTCCTTACACTCGCCTTTGTTTTGCTTGCGTTTTTGTTGTCAATTTACTCACATGCACACAGTGCACTTGTTCTGATTACATGAATAACAATCTAACAATCTTAAGACGAATTTTGATATATACTGTAATCTGGTTCGGTTTCTGTTTGCATATGCGGCTTTTGTTTGTACGAAACTAATCGGTTTCTGCTTCTGTTTTCTGTATTGCATTTAACAGAAACTGAAATATGGAAGGCGAAAGTTCCAACTCGTTCAACGGTGTGCATCTGGGCATTTCTGAGGAACAGAACAATGCTGAACCTGTTGCACCCGCTGCTCCAGTCACTGCTCCTGTTCCTGCTGTTGGACAGGTTGAAAAGCCAGAGAAGTTTGGAGGAAGTTACTTCAAACGCTGGCAGCAGAAGATGTTGTTCTTCTTGACCACGTTGGGTTTGGCTAAGATGCTGACTGAGGATCCTCCAGAGGTGGTGCCGGTGGAAGACCAGAATGTGAACATGCAAAACAATCTGATTGCTGAAGCGTGGAGTTACAACAATTATGTTTGTTTGAGTCACATTTTAAGTTGTTTGGATAATTCATTGTATGGATTGTATTCTACTTATAAAACTGCGAAATCCTTATGGCAGGCGTTAGACAAGAAGTACCGCACTGAGGATGCCGGTACTAAGAAATTTATTATTGGAAAATTTCTTGATTTTCAGATGACAGATTCCAGGACTGTTGTTTCTCAGATTGAGGAACTTCAGATGCTTGTTGCTGAGATGGAAGAGGAGTGTATGACCCTCAGTGAATCTTTTCTTGTTGCTGCTGTGATTGAGAAGCTTCCTCTTTCGTGGAGGGAATTCTGAAGCTATCTCAAGCACAAGAGAAAGGAAATGTCTTTGGAAGACTTGATTGTCCGACTCTGTATAGAGGAAGACAATCGAAGGGCAGACAAGAAGCCGTCTTCCAGTTCTGGCCATGCAAAAGCTCACGTTGCAGAGGCGTCGAAAAAGAAGAGAGGAAATTCTGTCGGAGTGAACGCGAAGGGCAAGAAGGTTGCCAAAAAGTTCACTGGAAAATGTTACAATTGTGGAATTCAGGGGCATCGTAGTGTTGACTGCAGGAAGCCCAAGAAAAGGCAAGAGAAAGCCAAAGCCAACCTTGTAAGTGCAATGGATGATTTGGACTTGTGTGCTGTTGTTTCTGAATGTAATGTTGTAGGTAATCCTAGCCAGTGGTGGGTGGACACTGGCGCCACTAGACACATTTGTGCAAACAGGGGAATGTTCAAGGAATATGCTCCTGCGAAAGACAATGAAAGGCTATACATGGGAAACAAAGATAGCTCGAAGATTGAAGGTTCGGGCAAAGTGATTCTGAAGATGACCTCCGGGAAAGAATTGACGTTGCAGGATGTGCTGCATGTTCCCGACATTCGCAAGAACTTAGTCTCTGGTGCTTTACTAGTCAGGCATGGATTTAGGCTAGTATTTGATTGTAACAAATGTATTCTGACTAAGAATGGTGTATTTCTAGGGAAGGGGTACCTGATGGACAATATGTTTAAACTTTGTGTTATAACTATTGTACCAACAAAGACTACGCCCGATGAGGCTAATAAGACTGCTTCTACTTCCGCTTACATGCTTGAGTCTTCATGTTTATGGCATTTACATTTGGGTCATGTTAATTATAAGTCATTACAAAGAATGATTAATCTCGACTTATTACCCAAACTAAGTTTCAATAATGAAAAGTTCCAAGTTTGTGTTGAAGCAAAAAATGGCTAAGTTACCATTTCCTTCAATCGAAAGAAACACTGAAGTGTTAGATTTAATTCACACAGATGTTTGTGATTTAAAGTTTGTGCAAACAAGAAGCGGTAAAAAGTACTTTGTGACTTTTATTGACAATTGCACTCGATACTGTTACGTTTATTTGCTAAGTAGCAAAGATGAGGCCTTAGATGCTTTTAAAGATTATAAAAATGAAGTTGAGAATCAACTTAGCAAACGAATTAAGTCAATTCGTAGTGATAGAGGTGGCGAATATGATGCACCGTTCAATGAATTCTGTTCGGAACATGGCATTATTCATCAAACGACTGCATCATATTCACCTCAATCGAATGGTATTGCTGAACGCAAAAACCGTACTCTGAAATAGATGATGAATCCTATGTTGATAAGTTCGGGCTTACCGCAGAACTTGTGGGGGGAAGCAATTCTCTCCGCCAACGTCATTTTAAATAGAATACCACCAAAGAAGATGGATGAGACCCCATACGAGCTTTGGAAAGGCCATAAGCCTAGTTACAAATATTTAAAAGTGTGGGGGTGTCTGGCAAAGGTTGCAGTACCCAAACCAAGACAAGTTAGAATTGGGCCTAAAACAATTGATTGCATATTCATAGGATATGCAACTAACAGTAATGCATATCGATTCTTGGTGCACAAGTCCGACATTCCTGACATACATGAGAATGTTGTCATGGAATCAAGAAATGCAGTGTTCTTTGAAGATGTCTTTCCAAAGAAAGACGAAAACAGCATAGAAGCAAGCACTAGTAAGCGAGTGCGTGAGACGACTCCTCAAGAAAGTGAGGAACTGCGTCAAAGCAAACGAACTAGAATACCAACATCTTTTGGACCAGATTTTCTAACATACTTGGTAGAAAACGATCCAAGAACGTTTCCAGAGGCGATGCCAACTCCAGAAGCTCCCTTCTGGAAGGAGGCAGTAAACAGTGAGATAAAATCAATTCTTCAAAATCACACGTGGGAGCTGGTAGATCTTCCTCAAGGGAGTAAACCACTTGGATGCAAGTGGATTTTTAAGAAAAAACTCAAAGAGGATGGATCCATTGATGTGCAAGGCCCGGTTGGTAGCTAAGGGCTATCGACAAAAGGAAGGTTTTGACTTCTTTGACACTTATTCACCAGTAACTAGGATTACTTCCATAAGAATGCTAGTTGCTATTGCTGTCTACGACCTAGAGATCCATCAAATGGATGTAAAGACTGCCTTCTTGAATGGTGAGCTGGAAGAAGAGATTTATATGGAACAGCCTGAAGGGTTTACTATCCCAGGACAAGAAAGGAAAGTTTGTAGACTTGTTAAGTCTTTGTACGGACTTAAACAAGCACCAAAGCAGTGGCATTTGAAGTTTGATCAAGCCATGATGTCAAATGGTTTCAGGATCAACGAATGTGACAAGTGTGTTTACATCAAAAATACACTAAATGCCTATGTGATAGTATGTCTCTATGTAGATGATATGATAATCATGGGTAATACACACGACATCATCTTGAATACCAAGAAGATGTTAACGAGAAATTTTGACATGAAAGACATGGGGGTTGCCAATGTTATTCTAGGAATTAAAATTTCTAGGGTAGTTGAAGGATTGGTCATGTCTCAAAGTCACTACATTGAGTCTGTTCTTAAACGATTCAATATGCTTGATGTAAAACCGGTAAAGACCCCACTGGACTTAAGTATACACTTGAGGAAGAACCGAGGTGAACGTGTAGCTCAATTAAAGTATTCACAAGTCATTGGGAGTCTGATGTGCATAACAAACTGTACAAGACCTGACTTGGCTTGTTCAGTAAACAAATTGAGTAGGTTCACCAGTAATCCAAGTGACGAACATTGGAAAGCTCTAAATAGAGTGATGAGATATCTGAAATACACAATGAACCTTGGATTACAGTACACAAGATATCCAGCAGTATTGGAAGGATATTGCGACGCAAACTGGATATCAGATTGTAAGGATTCTAAATCCACCAGTGGATACTTATTCACTGTAGGAGGTGGTGCATTGTCATGGAAGTCTACAAAGCAGACGTGCATAGCTCGGTCAACTATGGAAGCTGAGTTTATAGCACTCGATAAAGCTGGGGAAGAAGCTGAATGGCTTCGAAATTTCCTAGAAGACATTCCATGCTGGCCTAAGCCAATCGCTCCTATCAGCATACATTGTGACAGTCAGTCAGCTATAGGACGAGCTCAAAGCAGCATCTATAATGGTAATTCACGACACATACGTCGGAGACATAATACCATTAAGCAGTTGATCTCTAATGGCGTGATTTCCATTGATTACATAAAATCAAAGGAGAATCTTGCGGATCCGCTTACAAAAGCTTTGCCTAGAGATCAAATGTCAAAGTTGACAAACGGAATGGGACTTAAGCCTACAAAGCATGAATCTTTGTAACGGTAACCCAACCTTGTTGACTGGAGATCCCAGAATCTTGGTTCAATGGGAAAACTAAGTTATGAGGATTCAGTTAGCACTTACTCATTTCGTTAAACAAAAGTGCTATCTGGAGAGAACCGTTAGGTTAAGCTAATGCTTTTAATGATGTCCTATATCTTGATAAATCAAGTGGGGTATGACAGAATACTCTTGATAGGAATCACCTATGTAAGTGTGAAGTGGGGCCGCTTCTATGAGAATTCTGATAGACAAGAATTCTCTAAAAACACTTTCTGAAACCAGGGTTGTTCATGGCCATAATGAACACAACCATGAGAACCAAAAGGGGTGTTAAAGAAAATGTTGTGTGAGTATCATTGTCTAGGTTCATAATAAAGGCTGATAGTTCAAGACATCAGGTCACTACCCAGCTGAGTGAATCCGATGGTACATCACTAAGAAAGGTTCAAGGCCAGAAGCTACCTCTTCTGATGCAACATTTCTCTGTCTGATTTCTCAATAGAGTCCGCATTCACATTTGCATTAATTTTCATTCATGTGGGGGATTGTTGGAGAAATGAAATGGGAAAAGATTGGATTGCAAGTGGGTTTGTCAAAAGTTGACAGCCACCATACTTTGAGCTTAATTATGATTAGTGTTCGTTAATCAAAAACGGAAACTAAAAATTTCTAAATTATCTACGTAACGAGTAGATGATTTTAGGCTTTTGAATCACTCAATTTCGATACCGGGTGAATGAAAAATTAATGCTCAAAGTTGGAGTAAAATTGGTGGAAATTAGAAAAATTGGTGATGTGGCCTCTTGAGGAGTGAACGCATCACCAATTTGCTTGTATACCACATTGCCCACTTGAAAGAGAAAGGCCACCATATAAGGTTCAAGTTGGAGCTTTCTAAAATGTGCCCTTGGGCATGAGAAGTTTTCTGACGGAGTCAGGACACAGCTCAGGCAAGGTTCACCACACACGCGCGCGCCGCCGCCGCCTGCCCGTCCGGCCGTCCGGCTCGGCTCGGCTCGTGCTCGTGGCTCTTATCTTTTTGGACAAATTTTCTTTTAAATTTTTTCAGAAAAATAATTACTTGATCCTACGGTCTACGATTTATCTGCGGTGATCCAACGCTCCAGATCAAGTCTGAACCGTAGAGGTGATCCAACGCTCCAGATTTGATCCTGCGGTTGCTAATCTGATCCTGCAGTTCAGCGCGGTTGCTGATCCTACGTCTTAGATTTGATCTTATCTTCGGTTTACTGATCCAATGGTCTACATTTGTTCAGACAAGGATTACGATCTAACGGCAGAGATCGTAACTGTTTTAATCCAACGGTCCAGATTCGTTCTGACCATAAACCGCCTTGAACCTCCTTCAACCACCCTCCATCTATATATTCTCGTTGACATGCATGCGTTCAATACACTGTTTCAACACACAGTACCGCATATCTTCTTCAAAGCATTCTGCATTTCACTACACGAGAAATCAGTATACCTTTAACAGGTTCGTCGATGTTCCTACGCTGTAGTGCCACTCGTATGAACGAAAACCGTTGTATCCTGGGAGACGTTTGTTCCATCCGGTTGGACACAGTCTACCGGAGCAATTCGTCTTAAGGACAAAGTCCTTATACTCGCCTCGGTTTCGCTTGCGTTTTTGTTGTCAATTTACTCACATGCACACAGTGCACTTGTTCTGATTACAGGAATAACAATCTAACAAATTCATACAAACTTGTGGCACTAGGAAAATGAAACCCTTTATTGTATTCATACAGGGATTATCTCTTCTTCGCAAAAGAGCGGGAAATTTTATTGTTATGTATTTATGGTACTGGGATAATCTTCATTTAATCGGTGATATTAAAATCACATAATATAAGTTAATCAATCAACTATTGAACAATATGATATGATCAATTTAATCATATAAATCATGCTAAGGAAGTCAAAAAATAATAATAAACAAGTACGTTCCATATAAACAAATCATTCGAATTTCTTAACAATCTCTCTTTTCGATTTGTTCTAACAACACAAACGTGTGGGTGATTGTTGTGCAGTAACTCCACCTGAATCTCAGCATGTATCTGATTCAAATCTCCCACTTGATCACAGTGTAAATGATCAATCGCAATTAGCAATCACCCCTTCATTACACATTCATTCTTGGTTTGACTTCTGTTCTAGGGATCTTTGGTAGCCGCCTAGAATACAATACTCATAGAATGATTAACTAGACCAGATAAATCATGCGAAGTGGAACATAAAAAATTCAATATATTAATAAAAAGCATCGATTTTTCTAACACAGCTCATATGGCCGCAGGCACAAGAAACACTGAGACGGAGACAAACATGCTTCATGTGTTCGGCTTTTTGTCGTTGGCGCATTTGCTTTTATCTTAATAATTGTTGTCTTTCTTTGCTGTAGCTCCATGTGGTCACCATTTTCTTAGAGGATTTATCGTGCCGCCCTTTTTTTGTTTTTTGTTTAATGATGGTTGGTTGTTTTTCTTGAATTTCTTTAAGCTCTACTACTTACGGGGAACTGCGAACTCTAAATATTCAGTTTAATCTATCCTTCGTTTCTTTTTGTATTTTCAAGCTGTTTTATTTCCATTGTCTAAAGAATCAGAAGTAATTAGAATCCTCTATTTGGATTTTTCTTCTTCTTTTTTCCTTTTTTTTTTTGGCGGGGAAGATATCTTTCACATTGTGGCCAACTCCTTAACTCACAATTCGGAGTTGGGTCATTGTTGGTGGCAGTAAAATTGCAAATGTTGAAATGGTCTTGCAGCAAATACTTAGAAGAAAAGCACTCATCATTTGCTTCCTCAATTTTCTTCATTTAGCAGTGTCTCAAAGTCTAGATTACCCAATCATAAACTTATCTCCTAATTGGATCCAAACAATTTCAGCTCCTAATTTGTCATTTTATGAATCAACAAACAACAAGATAAAACCCATCCTGGTTCGACGTAGCTCAGGTATAGCCTATGTCTGTGGATTCTTATGCCTTGATCCATGTTATACCTTCTTGTTTGGAGTAGCTATTCTGCCACTCATGGAAGGTACAGAGAATATAAGTGATGACTATCCTTCCCGGTTTATCTGGTTAGCTAACCGAAATAATCAGATTAGCATCAACTCCACGCTGGAGTTCACCTCCACATCCAACCTTATTTTGAAAGATCCTGACGGCAGAGTGGTCTGGTCCACCAACACAGCTGGGAAATCAGTTGCAGGCATAAACATGACTGAAAATGGAAATATGATCCTATTTGATGAGAATGGCTTCGCGGTTTGGCAGTCATTTGATCATCCAACCGATATTTTAGTTCCAGGACAACGACTACATGAAGGACAGAAGCTAATAGCCAGTGTATCAAGCGATAACTACACGGAAGGGGTTTACAATTGTTTACTCGAGGGTGATGGGGCTTATTTCTCGATCCAATCAGATCCTCCAGAAAGATATATGATACTTCGAAACAGCAATCCGTATAATCCAGGTAAATTTAATTCCAACAGGCTCACGGATTACTACCTGATATTGGGATATGATGGACATTTTAGAAAGTACCAGTCGGCATTCGAGTCGAATAGTACAGATATATTTGCAGATAAAATTGATAATTGTGGGTACCCAACGGGGTGTGGAGCGTATGGAATTTGCCGAGATGGGCAATGCAGTTGTCCTCTGTTTCAAAATGCTTCCATGAGCTACTTTACGCCGATAGATAGCAGGCGCCCTAATCTTGGGTGCTCTCCAGTCACTGCTCTAGATTGTAAGGCGGCTTCATATCATCGTCTTCTAAAAGTCGAACATGTCATCTATATCACCTTTAGGGCTGATATTAGTCTTATTGATATGAGTGGTTGTATGAAAGCTTGTTTAGGAAATTGTTCTTGTAAAGCTGCTATCTTTCGCTACGATACTGACCCTTCCAGTGGAGATTGCTATTTACCGTCACAGTTCTACTCTTTAAAAGACGACGCTGACTATTCTTCTATTTACCACTATATTGTATTTTTGAAGGTGCAGACTGAATCATCAGAGACGTCCATTCCTATGGCAAAATCTCCTGCTTCAGGATCAGGACCTTCATATCGCCTTATATTGGGATTGGCATTTGGAGCTTTTGTTTTGATTGTGATTGCAATTTCTTTTATAATTATCAAGGTTCGGAGGAGGATGTATGATACAGAAAATGATGATATTTCTTTCGACTCCTGTGCCCATGGAATGCCAACTAGATTCTCTTTGGATGTCTTGAAAACTGCAACAGAGAACTTCAGTATGAAGCTTGGTGAGGGAGGTTTTGGTTCAGTCTTCAAAGGCTCTTTGAAGAATGGGACTAAGATTGCGGTGAAACGCCTGGAGGGAGTAGGCCCAGCAAATAATTCGTTTCTTGCAGAGGTTAGAAGCATTGGGAACATTCATCATGTGAATCTTGTCAGGCTGATTGGTTACTGTTCTGAGAAATCTCAGAGGCTTTTGGTTTACGAATACATGCCTAATGGATCATTAGACAAGTGGATCGATTCTGGAAAGCATATGTTTCCATTAGGTTGGGAGTGCAGGAAACAGATAGTGTTTGACATTGCTAAAGGATTAGCCTACCTTCATGAAGATTGTAGGCAAAAGATTATTCATCTTGATGTAAAACCTGAGAACATTCTTTTAGGTGAAGACTTTGAAGCCAAACTCTCGGACTTTGGGTTGTCCAAGCTACTGTCAAGGGGTCAGAGCAAAATCTTCACCACAATGCGAGGCACTCCAGGGTATCTAGCTCCAGAATGGCTTTCTTCTAGTATCACAGAAAAGGTAGATGTCTATAGCTTCGGCGTTGTTCTTATGGAAATCTTGTGTGGAAGAAAAATCATCGATGAGTCTCGACCTGATGATGAAGTGCATTTGTTGACACTTTTCTCACAAAAAGCAGGGGAAGGCAAGTGGCTGGACATGGCCGATAAATCATGTGAAGATATGATATCTAATGGAACAGAAGTCCTGAAAATGATGCAAGTAGCTGTGTGGTGCCTTCAAAATGATTTCTTGATCAGGCCTGCAATGTCTCTTGTGGTCAAAATCCTTGAGGGTGTTGTCGATGTCGATTTGACTCATCTGGATTACAAATTTATTGCTCCGTTTACCTCTGCCGCAAATTTGCACAAACTTAACTATATGGAACACACCCTTTTGTTTTCTTCAGTCCTTTCAGGACCAAGATGAAAATACAACACTAACTCTTTGATCTTCCGTTATTCACCTTGCTTATATGAAATATATTCCTGATGTATTAAGATCCTAAGCAGGTGTGTATCTTACTTGTCATTACTAAAGCCAGTTTTCAGATAGAAAATTATATTGTAGCGCGGAAATCCAGGTGTAGCTTTAATAAGACATGGGCAAACAAATTGAAAAAAATAAAATTTGCGAATGAAAGGGCAATATTTGCATGGGAAATCCAGGTACAGCTTTAATAAGAAAAAAATGACAAACCTCGCTAATTTGACATTATCCCCTTATGCGTATTTTGCTTGGTAGAAATGGATAACAATCTAGGGAGGTGCAGGAAGGAAGGCGGTTGATAGATTGCTACAAGTTTTTGTGAGATTGAAAAATTTTAACTTTCATTTATGTTTAAAGAAATTTACAAGGTTATTCCTTTTTTTATAGGGGTTGTTTTTCGCCTAACAGTTGTATTTTCTCACTTGTTTCCATTTCCAATGGAGTCAAGGACACACTCTTCCTTAACTTTGGAATATGATGGAATAAAGCAAAATGACTCACTAAATTAGTTGCGCTTCTTATATTGTAAAGTAGTAGTTGATCGACATAGATTAACGCATCATTAAGGGTCATCGAGAAACAGCCTTTGTGTATTTCCTAACACATGTGTATGGTTGCGTACATCCGACCCTCCATACATCGACATAGGCGGGAGCCTCTAAAGCAATGAGTAATATTGTTGTTGTTGTTGGATGCATCAGGACCTGGTCAGTTGTATTTTCTCACTTGTATAGCGGTAACTGTTTATTTACAATGTTTTCGAACGTTTACAAAGGTAACGGCTAGTTACTGGTGCACCTTTGTCATATGTACATTAAGGTTCCTAAGGTATTTACATGACTAAGTATTGTAGCTTTGCCTTAGCTTTGCTGTCTGACTGGTGCTTCACTTCGGCACAACGGCTCATCACCCTTCTTCATTCCAGCTTGCCTTACCATCCTTCTTCAGCTCGGTTATTCTTTCTCTGTCTGGATCAGCTCAGCTTGGCAATAGTACATCGTTTGCTTAGCCTAGTTCAACTTTATGATTGTTCAGCTCTGCCACTCCTATCTTCGCCTTAGCTCGATTGGTTGACTTTAGTCCTTTTTCTTTTCCCAGCTCAGCTACTATTATACACAGGTCGGTGCACCTCGACTGATCACATTTTCACACTAAGCTTATTTGTATATATTTATACAACCAAGCTTGGACACTAAGCAATGAAAGACCTTTGTTGAGACCGTCTTTGTCAAGATGTTTGCGATTTGATTATTGGTGGATACATATTCTATGCTGACCTCATTTCCTTCTATTTTTCATAGATGAAGTGTCTGTCTATTTCTACATGTTTGGTTTATCGTGCTGAACTAGTTTTCTACCAGACTTATTGCAGAGACATTGTCACAAAAACTTTGATGGGTGATGGTGCCCTTATATGGAGGTCTTCGAGCACCCTCCTAATCCAAATGTCTTCACAGATTTCTGATGCAAGTGCGGTCAGTTCAGCTTCTACACTGCTTCTTGAAACAACTGGTTGTTTCTTGCTTCGCCACGTAACTAGGTTTCCCCATAGGTAGGTTCCATAGCCAGTAGTTGATCTCATGTCGACTTTGTATCTAGCCTAATTTATGTGAATACCTTGGCACTTCGGTCTGCACTCTTCTTGAAATATAGTCCCTGTCCTGGTGCATTCTTTTGGTACCTAAGAATTCTTAAGGCAGCTTGGAGGTGTTCGCTAGTAGGAATATGCATAAATTGTGATACAAAACTTAATGCGTAGCAAATGTTTAGCCTAGTGTGTGATAGTAGATTAATTTTCCTACTAGTCTTTGATAACTTTGTTTATTAGTTGGGGTAGCATTCCATTGATCTCTAAGCTTATGTCTGTGTTCAACCGGAGTGCTTGCTGGTCTGCATCTGAGCAGACCAGTTTCTTTGAGAAGGTCCAATATATATTTTCTTTGAGATAGATACAGTCCTTCTCTATTCTTAGCAATCTCTATTCCTAAGAAATATCTCAGTTTATCTTGATCCTTCATCTCAAATTGCTCAGATAATTGTATCTTTATATTTTCTATGCAATTGTTATCATTCCCTGTTATTATGATGTCATCTACGTGCACTATCAGAGCATTCAGCTCCCCATTAGGTGAAATTCAGGTAAATAGTATATGGTCAATATCGTTTTGGTTAAATTTCAAATTTGTTACAGTTTTAGTGAAAGTTTTGAACCATGCCCGAGATGATTGTTTTAATCTATATAATGATTTTTTAACATGCAGACCTTGTCGTTATGGTCCGCAGTATGGAATGCTGGCGGTATACACATATAAACTTCCTCAGTCAAGTCTCCATTTAAGAATGCATTTTTTACATTCAGTTGATGTAGTTCCCAGTCCATGTTCACAGCTATGGAGAAAATAACTCTAACAGTATTTAGTTTGGCAACTAGAGCAAATGTTTATAGGTAATTTATTACATATGTCTGTGTAAATCTTTTGGCTACTAATCTTGCCTTATATTTATTCATAGTTCCATCATTATTGTATTTAACTGTGAATATCCATCTACACCCTACTGGTTTTATAGTAGCCGAGATGGGAATCAGCTCCCATATTTGATATTTCTCTAAGGCACCCATCTCTTCATGCACAGTGTTTTTCCATTCAGGTCGGGTAAGTGCTTTCTTTATATTTGTAGATATGATTTTATTATCAAGTGAGCATACTAAGGTTCTAAAGTTAGGATTCAATCTATTATATGATATTTACTCTTTTATAGGATATTTGGTGCATACGGGATTCTTAGTACATTCTCTTGTTCCTTTCCGTAGTGCTATTAGTCTGTCATTTATGTGGGTTTCAGATTCATTTTTAGTAGTTTCTTCTAGGATGTCATTTTTTGTAGTTAGATGCATTTGTTCAGATATATCAGGTCGGCTATCTCTTTCTAAGACTTCATGATCATTGAAAATTATGGGAAGATTAGTTCTAAATTAGGAATTAGTCGTACCGACCTGAGATATTGAGTTGCCAAGCTGCGGTGCATAGCTCGGTTGAGTTACTGAGTTTGGCAAAACATCCATGATTGAGCTAAACTGAGTTTTATCTACACAATCTGTTGTTTTCCAATATTCGTTGAGGCTTAAATATCTTGTTTCAGTTAAAGGTTTGTAAAACACATGTTTTTTTTATCGAAGGTAACATTGAGCGTCACAAACATTCTTTTATTAGCTAGGCACTAACACTTGTATCCTTTCTGTAACCCTGAGTATCCTAAGAAGATGCACTTTACTGACTTAGGATCCATTTTCCCCTAAGGCTGGGTCGAAGATATACATATGCTACGCATCTGAATAGTCTGAGTGGCAGCTCTGAGAGTAGTTTACTTTGTGGGTAGTGCCTAAAGAGTACTTCTCTAGGGGTTTTAAAGGACATAATTCTGGACGGCATTTTATTCATTAGGTATGTGGCTGTAAGCAACGCTTCACCCCGAGTATTGTTTGGATACATTCATTGCAAACATAATGGTTGTAGTTACTTTTAGCAGGTGTCTATTTTTTCTCTCGGCTACACCATTTTGTTGAGGGTACAGGTACATGTAGTTTGGTGTTATATGTCATTTTCTATCATAAAGGTTTGAATTGTCGTATCTAGGTATTCTGTCCCGTTATCTGACCTCAGCCTTTTAATGATGCAACCAAACTGATTTTTAATAAGTGAGAAGTATCTCATAAATATTTGTCCCAATTCACTTTTACTTTTGACTAGTAAACGCATGTTACCCTGGTGTGATCATCTATAAACGTTATGAACTACCTTGCACCATTGATATTAGCTACTCTAGATAGGCTACAGATGTCAGAATGAACAAGATTAAATGGTGCTGAAGACTTGTTTAATTTTGTAGGGTAATTCTGTTTGGTGTATTTAGCTAATTGACAGGTTTCATAAGTAATGTCCTTAAGATTCGTCGAATTGAATAATTTTGGCATTAATCGTTTGAGATGTACAAAATTGGGATGACCCGGTCTATTTATGACATAATAAAATATTCCTTATACCCGATTTTCTAGAGTACAAAGTACTAACGGTATTCTGATCTCCTGGCTGCTCGAATGTACTAATTAAGGCTCGGTTTCCTGACTCCAGAAGGAACAGACCCGCTATATTCTTATCACTGCCAATCACTCCATTCATTTCGTTTTCCTAAAAACAACATTCTGTAGATGAGAAGGAGGCTATGCAATTACTATTCCTAGTGAGTTTGCCAACTGATAAAAGGTTGAAGCTTAAACTAGGGACATACAGGGCATCTTTTAGAATGATTTTATTATTAATAATTGTCGAGCCTATTCCAATAACTTATAAATAAGTTCCATTAGCAATCTTAATCTTCTTAGATATTGAAAACAGAGAATAAGATTTTAGAAGGTTACCATTATTGTCATATGGTTAGTTGCCCTAGAGTCTATGTTCCATGAACTATTGGAGCTCGACTGGATGTAGCACGCCATTGTAGCTTGTAATGATTCAGCTCGGCTACGTTGTCTACTTAACAAATCGATCAACGCAGCAATTTGATCCTTTATAGGAACCTCAGCTTCAGCTACCTGAGCTGCGCTGAGGTGCGTTGTGTTTTGCAGAGCCACGCCAAGTTATGTTGTGCTGCAGACCTAATGTGCAGCACTTTGCCCAGCAGCGAATGGTTTTGGTTGAGCCTCTAGGGCGCGTTGCTGGACTTCAAATGTAGTTTCCCTTCTCAGAGCAGCTTTGCCTACAACCTCCATCAGTCATCAACGGTATGACCTTCTTTCTTGTAGTATTTACACATTTTACTTCCAGCTGAAGTAAAGTGTCGTTTAACAGCCAGCCCAGATGCTTCCGTTGGTTGTTCAGTATGAAGAGCAGAGGTCTCCAAATTTGGAGTACCTCTAATGATGACCTTTTTCTGTCTTTCTTTGTGTTTGATTTCTGCGAAGACATCCTTCAAGGCCGGTGGTGATTTTGTACTTAGAATTCGCCTTCAGGCATTGTCGAATTCTGGGTTTAATCCAGTCATAAAGCAAAAAACTCACTTCCTTTCTGTTATTTATTTATACAGTCCAGCAGCAGTGACACAAGATCACTAATGTATTTCGAAGGAATCAATCTGCTGCCACGCCTTTGTTAGCAGAGTATAGTATCTATGCAAGCCAGATTGCCTTGTTAAGCTCATGAGATAAGCTTCAATCTCATAGAGTTCTGAGATGTTGTCCTGCTTAGAATACATCTTCTTGATTGCAGCTCAGATTTCTGCTGCAGTATTGTACATGATGTAATCATCAGAGATGTCAGGTTGCATAGAGCATATCAACCATTCAGATGGAACAGTGCTGTCCCATATAGGTATTCCTCCTTGCCTTTGCCTCTAATGAACATTTCCATCCCTCGAGACCATGAGAGGTAGTTATCTCCATTATGTTTATGGCTGGTAATGACAATGGATGAATCATCATAGATTTGATGACCACGTACAACTCTAGATACCTGATCAGAAGTGGAGGTGGCCACCGTATATTCAGCAGGGCTGAAGGGAGTATTCATTTTGAAGAGGTTTTAATATTTGCAGGAAAAATTGTAGTAGGCAGTAGTAGAGAATCAGATTAGCTCTGATACCATGTCAAGATTGAAGGAATTTAACATTCATTCAAGTTTAAAGAAATTTACAATGTTATTCCCCTTTTTATAGGGGTTTTTCAGCTAATAGTTGTATTTTTCTACTAGTACACTGGTTATTTTTATCTCTAGTGTTTCCTAACGTTTACAAAGGTAACGGCTAGTTAGCCGTGCACCTCTGCCATATGTACATTAAGGTTTCTAAGATATTTACATGACTAAGTATTGCAGTTGTGTCTTAACTTTGCTGTCTGACTGTTGCTTCACCTCGGCACCTCAGCTAGCACCCTTCTTCATTCCAGCTTTGCCTTACCATCCTTCTTCACCTCAATTAATCTTTCTATGCCTTGATCACCTCATCTCGGCAGTAGTACTTCGTTTGCTCAGTCCAATTCAGCTTCGTGATTGTTCAGCTCTGCCCACTCTTATCTTCGTCTTAGCTTGGCAGGCTGACTTTAATCCTTTTTCTTTTCCCAGCTCAGCTACTATTTTATGCAGGTCGGTACACCTCGGTTAAGCTTGGTTCACCTCGACTGAGCTCATTTTTACAGTTTTCATGATTCTTCTTCTTCTTTTGCTTTGTTTTTCTTTTTTGTTGAGAAACGTTAAATGCAATGTCCCACTAAAAGTAAAATAAATGGAAGATGATAAAGGTTACATAAGGAGTTACAGTAGTTGAGATCTTCCTTAATCCTACATCCACTCCACGTTTATTCAACAAGAACAATAGCTGTTCTTATTACATTATTTAAGGAACAAGAATATCTAAAACAACTACTAATATTACAACAACCACTTCTACAATTTCGTCTAGAATTACAAGCAAGAGCTCAGACCCTCTTTTACCTGCTCATGTAAATAAACCTCCTCAACATTAACCACTTCTGCTTGCTCACTATCATCATCCAATGTCCTACCCAGGTAGCCGGATGTTTAAACTTCCATGGGCAGTTCTGAACGCTTTTATGTTTATGTCTTTGGTCAATTTTCCTTTTGACTATGCTTTTTCAAGTCACCAAATTACTCAGAAATCTCCAACCTTTTATGATTTCAAATCGTCCATGTCAAATTACTATGCTACGGACTGTAGCATCCCGCTCCCGAGCCTTAGAATCGGAAACAATACATCCGCTGTAGTCCGCTAAAAGAACTACAAGGCGTTAAACTAACTTTTTACACATCAGAAAAGACGTAGAATTTTTTTCATGGAAACGGTATAACAGTCACATTAATTGCCATCATAAATGAAAATCCTCATTAATACAATGAACAAAGTTCTAAGCAGCAATATTGAAATAATAGCCTCTAATGTCTAACAATATAAACAAAGATAAGATCTGGTGATATCCCAATGAATTAAAAGACAAACAGCCGCAGGTCTCCTCATATCCTAGGTGCGACATCAGTCTGCCCACACTACCACGTCAGCCCCGTCCTCAGCAAAAACATAATCGTAATCCTCCTCATGCTCACTTGGAGGGAGGGAGGAATAGGGGTGAGGGACCAAAATTATCCAGTAGATGTCTGCCTCAAACTAATACAAGATGCGCATACCGAAATGACATAACACATAACACATAGAACATGGTATAGCGCATGCATATAAAAGAATGCGAAAAAGTAAATCACTCCATCTAGAGATGCACAACTTCGTGATGCATGTATAGTTATGTATGTCACACGCATCAGAAGTCATGTCACACAGGATGTCCATATCTCTATCGTTGAATGCATGATCCCGGGACCTACTGAGTGGTTGTGGGTCATACCCACCCACAGTCACCATACTGAGTGTACGTGGCCCCCGCCACCGTACACCATCCTGAGTTTCCACGACCCGTATGTCATGACCTACCGTAAATACAATGCATGTGCCATGAATGCATAAACATGATCGCCTGAGGCCTTTCGGCCTATCCTCACCAGCTCTGACACTTAATTCTAGGTTCATTTATTGTCCGGATGATAACAAGAAGTCCGTCGCCAACCACATTTTTCCCAACCTGTATAAATTAATCTGGCACCTTCTACTATTTTTCTCTAATTATTTTCATTTATTTTCTAATTATTTAAATTACTTGAATTATGACACATTCATAAATTAGACGCAAATGATTTAATTTTAGCATTTTATAATTTTTGAAATTTAATTATAATTTTTTGGTATTTATTTATATTTTTCTATAATTTCCTACTCTTCTTAATTAATTAATTAACATTTAAAAAATTCCCGCTATTAAAATTATAAACTGTTTTATTTATTAAATCTCTCACCAGGCCCTACCCACTATGCCCTTCGGCCCGGCCCGCTAGGGTCTGGCCTGCTGCATCCCATTTTCTTTTTTTTCTTATTCAATGTTAAATGGGCCGGCCAACTGGGCCCTGGTCTGTTGGCCATCCGGCCCTGCCTGCTGCCGGCTCAGCAGATTACTTTTTTTTACTTCTTCCTGTATCTGGGCCAGGCCTGCACACAGTCGGCCCGCTAAGGGTCCGGTCTGCCAGCGCCCGGTCCATCCTGCTCCGTCTTTATCTTATTATTATTTTTTAATTTAATTATTGGGGACTCCAGGGGGTTTCCAGCGGCACGTGCAGCCTCTAGCATCCGTTTCTCGACTCCAATCTATATTTTCGATTATTTCTGGTCTATGGAAACCTATTCTAAGGCCAAAACAAAATCTAAAAGACCCTATTCATGCGAAAACCGTGTTATTTCCATTCCAAATTCAACCCTACCATCAAATCAAACATATACAAGATATTACTACACATCATATCATTCTCAAATCACATAATTCTCACAAACTATCAACATGCTATTCATTTAAACAATTAAAACAACAAAAATACAACAATTCATCTCTAAGACATATTTGAATTATACCAATTTGAGAGGAAAAACAAGAACCTACTTGAATGCAGACAATTACACAATTTACTAGAAGGTTGAATAAGTTGGGAAAAGTTTTTTCTTCTTTTTTTCTTTTTTTTCCTCCTCCTTTCCTGTTCTTTCTTATCTCTTTCTCCTGCCTCTCTTCTCTTCTCCCTTCCTCCTTCCTCTCTTCTCTTTGCTGCTGCTTCCTCCCCCTCCCTTGCCGTTTTCTCTCTTTTTTTGTTTCCTTCCAATGCTCTGCCGCAACGAATATGGGAGGGGGTTTAATTTTCTTTTCAGTTAGGCGCTAATTAGGGGAGTTATGATTATATTTAAGTAAATCAAAATTTATTCCCTTATTATCCCCCTTTTTTAAATTCCCAACTAATTCAATAATTAAACTCCCCCTCCCTTATCCCCTCAAACTCGGCAACCACGCAGCACAAACCCACATAATTACTTTACTATTTTATTATTTATTATTTATTATTTTTTTCTTTTTTTGGTTCTTAACATCTTACCCTTCTTACAAAAAGTTTCGTCCTAGAAACTTGTCGTACCTTATTTAAAGAGATTGAGGTAGCGCTCCAGCATCTAGTCCTCTAGCTCCCATGTCGCTTCGTTTTTCTTATGATTGCTCTATTGCACCTTGACACACGGAATGATTCTTCTCCTTAGATCTTGTTCCTTGCGGTCTATGTTCTGAACAGGGGTTTCTTCATATGATGCGTCCGGTCTGATTCTCAAAGTCTGTGCATCTAGTACATGACTCGGATCGGAAATGTACCTTCGCAGCTGAGAAACATGGAATACGTTGTGCACTTGAGCTAGCGCCGGAGGTAACGTCAAGTGGTAAGCTAACGAACCAATCCTTTTGAGCACCTCGTAGGGGCCAATGTACCGAGGCCTCAGCTTATCCTTCAGACCAAATAGTGCCATTAGATGACACCTTCAAGTAAGCCTTTTCTATGACAGTAAACTCCAGGGGACGCCTCTTCGAATCTGCCCAACTCTTACTTCTGCCTTGGGCAACTTTAAGTCTTTCCTGAATCAACTTTACCTTCTCTTTGGTCTGCTCAATCAGCTCTTGATCGGTGATAATACGCTCTCCAACTTCATCCTATTTGACCAGAGATCTGCACTTGCGCCCATAGAGCGCCTCAAATAGTGCCATGCCGATGGAGCTATGGTAGTTGTTGTTGTTGTAGGAGAATTCAATCAACTTGATCATACCATCCCAGTTTCCCTTGTAGTTAATAGCGCAAGCTCTTAGCATATCCTCCAATGTTTGTATCGTCCTTTCTGATTGTCCATCCGTCTAAGAGTGGAACGCAGTGCTCAAACGCAGTTTAGTCCTCATTCTTCTTTGACATGCCGACCAAAGCCTGAAAGTTAATCTCGGATCACGATTGGAGACAATACTGACCGAAACGCCATGTAAATTGATGATTTTGTCAATATAAAGCATAACCAATCTATCTAGGGTCACATCATTCAGTATAGGTAGAAAGTGAGCTAACTTCGTCAAGAGATCCACGACTACCCAGATCATATCATTGCCATTCTTTGTTCTCGGGAGGGCCACCACAAAATCCATAGTCACATGCTCCCATATCCATTCAGGAATTTCTAACGGCATCCTCAAACCCCCTGATCTCTGGTGTTTCACCTTGACCTATTGACATACAAAACATCTCACAATGAACTCAGCTATGTGTCTCTTCATACTGCTCTACTAGTATGCTTCTTCAGGTTATTATACATCTTCGTAGCACCAGGATGAATATGCAACTTTGAGTTATGTGCCTCTTTCAACACTGTTTTCCTGAGATCCTCAACCTCAAGAACGCATAGCCTCCCCTGGTACCATATGCTACCATTATCCTGAACCTGAAATCCATCAACCTAGCTGGTCATCATCTTCTCTCGGATCCCACTAAGCGTCATATCTCCCTTCTGTGCCTCTTTGATATGCCCAATCAGGGATGGGGTGATAATTACTGCTGCTAGAACATTAGATGTGGAATCCACCATATCAAGATTCAACTCCGCCATCTCTTTTTCTAACGGCGTCTGTCTGGCATGGCTAGACTTTCTACTCAAAGCATCCGCAACCCGGTTTGCCTTCCCGGGATGATAGCTGATATTTATATCATAATCCTTCAATAACTCAAGCAATCTCCTCTGACGCATGTATAACTCCTTCTATGTGAATAAGTACTTCAAAATCTTATGGGCGGTAAAGGCTTCACACTTCACCCTATACAGATGGTGGTGCCAGATCTTTAGCGCAAACACAACTCCTGCCAACTCCAGAGCATACGTCGGGTAATTCTGCTCATAGGGCTTCAATTGACGTGAAGCATAAGCAATAACTCTACCGTTTTGCATCAGAACACACCCTGAAAGGTAATAGATTAGATCACAGTTGTAATGCATGTAGAATCTAATAGAAATCTTATGCATATACCTAGCCCAGTCTTCGATGCGTTACTATAGATGACAAACCCTTCTGAGCCGAAGGGTTGAGCAAGTACAGGGGTCATCATCAACCGTCTCTTAAGTTCCGCAAAACTCTGCTTGCATTCGGCGGTCCACACAAACTTTGACTTTTTCTGTGTCAATCTACTCAGTGGTATTGCAATAGGAGAGAATCCCTCCACAAATTTCTGGTAGTAACCGGCCAAACCCAGAAAACTTCTCACTTCAGCCACATTGGTCGGCTTGGGCCACTGACTGATAGCCTCCACCTTCCTTGGGTCCACTGATATCCCCTCTTCTGACACGACATAGACCAAAAACACTATGCTTCTCAACCAAAATTCGCATTTGCTGAACTTAGCATACAACTTACTTCGCCTTAGGATCTCCAACACCTCCCTCAAGTGCCTAGCATGTGACTCCTCGTCTGGGGAATAAACCAGAATATCATCAATGAATACCACCACGCATCTATCCAGCGGCTCTCTAAACACCGTGTTTATCAAATCCATAAAGGCTGCTGGAGCATTGATCATTCCAAATGGCATTACCAGAAACACATAATGCCCATATCTGATACGAAAAGCTGTCTTTGCGACGTCCTCCGCCCGAATTCTCAATTGATGGTATCCTGATCGGAGATCGATCTTTAAGAAAACTTTTGTATCCTACACAGATGCATACAGTCAAGCAAAATTATTTCGGAGTATTATTCATTAAGGCATTAAATAAACACTACCTTTAGCTGGTCAAACAGATCTTCTATCATGCGTAGCGGGTACTAATTCCTGATAGTGATCTTATTAAGCTCCTGGTAGTCAATACAAAGTCTCATGCTACCATCGTTCTTCTTTACGAACAAGACCGGAGCTCCCCATGGTGAGACGCTATGTCGGATAAACTTCTGGTCCAATAACTCATGTAGCTGCTCCTTCAGCTCCTTTAGTTCACCGGAGCCATTCTGTATGGTGTCTTTGACATCGACTTTGCACCAGGCAACAGGTTAATATCGAACTCCACCTCTCGACTGGGCGGTAGTCCTGGCAGTTCGCCGGAAAACACGTCTTTATACTCGTTCAGCACTGGTATCGAGTCGATCAATACCGGTGGAAGAAGAATGAATGAAAGGTTGTACACTTGTAATTCTCTAAATTGTTGTAAGATAACTAATGATAGTGGAAGAAGAAAATAACATAATCTTCCCCTCATGCATGGTAGGGGCGGCCTAGGGTGCCCTTGGATGGGTATAATATGACAAATTTTTACCTACATCTCTATTCTAGGTCCTAACTTTCCTTTTTATTTTATTTAATCGTATAAGAAAGTTTGTGTCTTCATTAAAATTTTTATTTAATCATTCACCTAATTTATTTGTTATCTAGGGTTTACAACTCTATGTATTTAAGGTGTACCACATTTTTTACCTATACCACTTATCGTGGCACAACGGTTTAATCAATTTGTCCGACGCATCGTATCTTATAATTATAATTCCCTTTGTTCTCTTTGGGTCGTAATAATTATCTTTGCAAATAAAAATGATTTGCTGAAAATTCTTTCCGTAAAGTTTAAAAAAAAAACCGCACAAATACAAATCCGAAACACGAACGAAGATGATGCTAAAAAAATTGGAATCGCCGTGCTCGCAATTATATAAGGTCATTTCTCTTAGTTTTCTAGTATCATGTTTATTGAATGAGCACATGAAGTTTCTTTCGTAGTCGGTTTCTGCGTTTGGAAAGGAATCTACTGACTTGAGAATATGACCGGTGATCCGCCGCAGTCTTGAATCATGTTTTGTTGTTCATCGCGATTTGAAGATCTAGAACAGAGATGCAACTCGATACGTCCATAATTGAAGGGTCAAAAGGGGAGAAATACATGGTGAAAGGGCAAATAATTATGCGTCCAGACAGCGGGAAAAAGAAAAGCCTGAACACTTTTTCCTTCTTTCAAATTTTTTGGTTTGCCGTATAATAATTTTGACAAATGCAAAGGAACAACAATATGGATAATAAAGTATATGTTCTCTTCATCTCTATTTGCCTATAAATAGACAAGTTTAGGTAGAATGAAATCACACCAAATTGAGAAGCAATCTAAGAGTTTCTTGAGAGAGAAGTGAGTAAAAGAAAATAAAGAGAGAATGATAGATTTGTGATGTTATACCAATCCGGTATAAGAGATATTAATTGTTCTGATTCTCTTACATTTCTCAAGTTTAAGTCTAAACTTGAGTTGCCCCTTGTATTCCTATTATTTCGAATTGTGAAAGTTAATCCCACTGGCCGTGGTCTTTTTCCTCCACAGAGAGATGGTTTTCCACATAAATTTTGGTATCTGTATTTTATCTAACATTTGCGGTGAAGTTGTGATAAATACGCCTTACACGTAAATTTTGTCTAAGAAAGTCGGGTTTTAAGTGAGACCGCGAGTGACCCCTCTGGCTAAGCTTGAGATTTTACGCGAAATGGTAATACTGTCTAGGAATTGTGATCTTTCTTTGATATTGTCAAATCGGTCTGCTTCACTTTTACTGCCATTTATCTCGCTTTATATTATACTCATACTTGACGATTTTGGTGAATAGTATATTAATATTCACAGTTTTATTCCGTTTCGAACTAGGTTGTTATTAACAAAAACTGGTATCGGAGAAGAGTCATTTGGGTCTTAATTTTCTCGAGTATGAGGGAGATGAAATTCAATGTCGCAAAATTCAATGGAGATGATATATTTTCCATATAGCAGAATATGATGAAGGATTACCCTTATACAACAAAGTGCTTACAAAGTTCTTTATGGAAAAGAGAAAAAGCCAAAAGACGTGAAAGATGATATTTGACAAGACATGGATGATTAGACCTCAAGTGCAATCCACTTGCACTTGTCCGGCGAAGTCCTGATCACCATAGACAGAAATGAGTCAAGAAGGAGATTTGGATAGTTGAAAAGCTTGTACATGTCCAAAACGATAACAAATAAATTGTATCTCAAGAAACAACTTTACACACTCTAAATGAGCAAGGTACAATTTTTTTGTCTCATCTGAATAATTTCAATAGTCTCATATCTCAAATGGCTAGTCTTAGTGTTACTATGGAGGATGAGAATAATGCGATCATGCTTTTGAATTGACTTTCACCCTCTTCCAATATGTAGATGGCCACGTTAATTCACGGTAAAGGTACAATTACATTGAAAGATGCCACATCAAATTTGTTGTTGTAGATTAAGATGATACAACTAGAGAAGCAAGGACATAGTCTTCTTACACAAGAAACAGGAAATAGCCAAAATAGAAACTTCCAAAAGTCATGATAAACCAAATGATCATGACAAGTAGAGAGGTCATTTCAAAGTGAAAAATAGAGTGAAATGATGGAATTGTGGTAATATGGCCACCTTAAAAGGAATCGCAAGTCTTTGAAGCAAGACAAAGACCAAGGTCAAAAGATAAAGAGAGATAATAACACAGCAATAATAGCGACAAGTAATGACGGCAAGACAACGTTGCTTTGTCACCAAAATGAATGTTGTCACGTCTCAGACCCAGATCTTAAACGGATCGTGGACACATGTGCTTCATATCACTGTGCTACTGGCAAGGAATACTTCTCCACATACACAACAGGAGATTTTGGTGTGCAATGATGGGAAACAAATGCATCCTATCGATCATGGGAATTGGTGATATCACTGTGGAGACTTCACTTGGCTGCACATTCACATTACAAAATGTGCGGTATCTTTTAGATATGAGATTCAATCTTTTATCTACAAAGGCACTAGACAAGGAGGGTTATGAGCATCTCTTTGGTAATGCGACATGGAACTTACAAAGGTTCTCTGTGCTAGCAAAAAGAAAGTTATGTTGTAATTTTGTACAAGACTCACATTAAGGTGTGTGAATGTCGATTAAATGCAGTAAAAGTGTTGAGAAATATGTTTGGATAATTTTCAAAGTCATGATTTTAAGTGGTGAATACTTAGAAATGCCACATACGGTGTTATAAGTGATTAAAGGATTAAAAAGTGGAGAAAAATGACGTGGATCTCTAAGGCAGAGACACATGGATCGATCGATGTACATCATCCCCTAACATGGATCGATCGATGTTGGACAGACAAGTACCAAAAACATACTATGAGACGTCGATCTCTCACGTGGATCGATCGACGTACGTCAGCCCCTTACATGAATCGATCCACGTCTCACAGAATGTTTAGGGTTTTTAGAAATATTTTTCTAAAATATGTTAAACTGGTTGTTTTCATTTGTATATGATTTATACATGCTCATTATGTGAATCTTATGTGATTTTGATGATTTTAAATGTATTGTGACTAACGTGCCTTGGAAGTTTCTACAACTTACCAAAAAAGGGCAAAATTGATATTTTGAGTTTTTTAGGAAGATCACATGGTGAAAATATTTCAAGGATATATTCTTATACTATTTATCATGACAAGGGTGATATCATAATTATTTCTGACCATCCGGGTCAGATCTGGAGTTTCCATATACCAGGGGTATTTTGGTAATTTCACTCCCGAGGGTATATTTGGTATTTTCACTCAAGGAATCTCTTGAGCATAATATTATCTTCATTCTGGAGCTGATTTATTATTAACTTGAAGATAATATGGTGATCCTTTATCTTATTTTCTCACATGATGATATTATTGACTATAGCGGAATATGTGACGATTTGAGATGTCACATTATATTTTTTCTTGAAGACCATCTTATATATGTTATAAGAGAACATTTATCATCATTATTCAGAGTTGTTCAAGGTGTCAAAGGTGTGGAAATTTTCATGGCATATAAGAAGAAATATTGGTAATTTCGGTGTTACACGTTGACATAATCTTGTCAACTATTATCTATTTATTTCTTCTTCAAAAATTTGAGTTGGTATACATATTTTCCAGCCTTCAAACGTGTATAAACAGTTGAATATAATGTGTAATTCATTTTGTGAGTTGGAGACAAGTGGACCAACCAAAAAGGAGCTAGTTGGCAAAAATTGCCAACTTGGATTTTTTCAAATATAGCCAAACGGCTACTTGGTCTATATGGCTTTTCTTGGCAGATTTTTTGAAGTCAAATGAAGACTTCACATGTCCTATTATTGTGCTTGAAGTTGGGGATAATCTGGTGGTATTATCCTTTCTTATTTTATTAAGGAAAATCAAAAATATTTTTTGGAAAAAAGTGGCTACTATGGAATGTTGGAGCTGAATTTTGTTTGAAATATTCAAATGACCACATGCCTATTCTTGTGCCAAAAAGTTGAGGGGATAATGGAGTATTATTCCTTGCTATTATTTTCACATTTTCAAGATAATTCCAAGTCATCTTTGAGCTTAAACTTTCGGTCAAATGAAGTTGCCAAGGTGGACCAATTATGTTGTCTCATTTTGCCAAGTGTACAAAGGCCACCCAATGATGAGAAGACATTTGGATTTGATGATGAAGATGGTGACACATTGGAAGTCTTATCTCCAAGGCTCATCTCACACTATAAATAGAGGCAATGATGAAGAAGATAAAACACACTTGAAGCTCACAAGCATTTGTTGATTTGTTTAGCTATCAGCTTCTTCTTGTTGTTGTTCTTGTTCCATTCTTTGTAGCAAAGTTGTTCTTGTTGTTTTTGTTGTGCTACAAGCCTCTTGAGCTTCATTTGTAAGGTTGATTAGCCATTCTTATAAGGCTATATCAATAGGTGGTAGAGGTGTTGCAACTAAGTGTTGCTTAGAAGGTGATTATCCAAGTCTTGAATAGGGTTGGTGTATAACCCAAGGATCAAGCTTGGTTCTTATTGTAAGGTGATTCATTTGATAGTGAAATCCAAGAAAAGGTGTTCCTTGGGACTGGAGTAGGTCACATTGACCGAACTAGGATAAACCATCGGTGTTCTTGTCTTGTTTCTTCATTTCTGTTTTCTGCCCGTTTTTACTGCAGATTTCACACAATTCTCACTTCTTGAAGAAATAGCTAAACATTTTCAAAATTCATGATTTTTAGTGGAGTTATACTTCCGACTGTTAGCTTTCATTTGCAACAAGAATCACTTGATTTGAGCAAGGGAAAGTTAGTCTTTCAGTCTTTGCAAGATAACTGCTCCAATCTGGCTGCAATCTGACCAGTTTTGAGAAAACTTAAATTCTGTATTTATCAAGAATTGTTTAAGGTCATTGTCTTTTGGAAAATTCATCTACACATTCTAAGGAGTGTTTTGATATAAAGATCAACCTTTTTGGTTGAGTATTCAAAGAGAAACACGTTTTGCAAAATCAGCAACATTCTGTCCTATTCTGTCCAGATTGACCATCTGAATCGTTTTATTTGTTTAAAGGGCCAAACAATCTTATTTTTGTCTGATTTTTGAACAGAGTCTTGTTAAAACATTGAAGTTAAATTCTGGAAAGTGTCATAATTTTTGGAGTTGTGTACAATTAGTTTTGAAATTTTCAAAAACAAGTTCTGAATTTGAGGTGGTCTCAGATTCGGTTTTCAAAGGGGATTTTTGCAAAGGGTTGTAGTGTAATTTCCGTTAAACTCTATTCACCCCCCTCTAGTGGTGTTTATGGCAGGTGCATGGTCCAACAATTGGTATCAGATCGAAGCCAACAGCACTCAAAAGAACAAGACTCAACACCATGCGAACAATACAAGGCCAAGAAACAACAATTAATTATATACTGTTTGTCTCAAATCCAAGGTATAAACAATGGCTATTGTTTCTCACAAAGGTGAGTTGGAAGGCATGTCTACACAACGCCCCCCTCTTTTTGATGGTAATAATTTTGTTCATTGAAAACTAAGAATGAGGCTATTCTTAATGGCTATAGACATCGATTTATGGTCTATAGTTGAAGATGGGCCGTACATTCCAATGAAGATTGTACAAGTTAGTGGAGTGACTTAAGAAGTTGAAAAATATAAAAGTGAATGGTCATTAGAAGATAAAAAGAAAATGTCCATGAATGCTAAAGCTATGCAATTACTTTTGAATGGACATACAACTTCTGAAGCAGGATATGTGTCAAATTACACAAGTGCACACGACATGTGGAAATAGCATGAAGGTACTAGTGGTGTTAAAGAATCAAAAATAAACATGCTTATGACTGAATTAGAGTCTTTCAAAATGTTGCCAAACGAATCCATAACATCTATGGATTTGAGAATTACTAACATTTTTAATGCCCTTGAAGCTTTAGGCAAATCATTCACGAACAATGAAAAAGTTCAAAAGGTGCTATGAAGCCTTCCTGCTGAATGGGATCCAAAGGTGACTGCAATCGAGGAGACAAAGTCAATCACTAAGATGGATGAATTGATCGGGTCTCTAAAAGTCTATGAGGTAAAACTAAACCAACAGAAGTTCGAGTCATGTAAATCATCAAGTAAGTCAATAGCATTCAAAACAACTGAAACACATACAAATAATGATGATAGTAATAGTGACACTGAATTAGATGATGACTTGATATTAATAGCGAGAAAACTTAGAAAGTTTTTCAAACGTCCCAATAGGAATATACAATGTTCTTCTTCTTCTTCTTCTCAAACTAAGAAAAATAACACAAACAAATGGTATAAGAAAGAATTAAAGTGTTATGAATGCGGTAAAAAAGGACATATTTCATATGATTGTCCCACGAAGAAAAATAATAATAATAAAAAAATAAACAAGCCAAGGACAAGGAGGCACAAATGACAAAGACAAAGGAGTCAAAGGCAAGGAAAGGGAAACGAGCAATGAAAGTGAGCACATAGAGCGACTCATCCGACTCAAAATCTGAAACTGAGGAAGCTCAAGTCTGCTTCGTATCCAACGAGGTATGTTCTTCTTCTGATAGTGATTCTGATAGTGATATGACATTTGATGAAATGTATGAAAAGTTCTTAAGAATGCATGCTCACTGTAAGAGGCTCTTTAAAGAAAAGAAGAAACTAGTTGAAGAAAATGACAAGTTGAAGACGTCTAACTTGAAATTTTCCGATCAATTAGAATCTTTTAAACAAGAGTCTACTAATACTCTTGATTCTTTATAGAATAAAATTGAATCATACATGAAAGATAAACAAAAGATAAAGACGGAAAATAAAATGTTAAAGTCCAAGTTGGAAAGTTGCGAACATGAAATAATACAACTTAAGTCTTCTAAACTTAACTTAGAAAAAATGTTAGAACAATTTAAGTCGGGTGCTAATATGTTAGATACACTAATATCATCACAAAAATATGGAAATGATAAAACCGGCTTAGGCTATAAAGAAGAAGATGACAAAGTAGGTAGAAAGACTAAGTTTGTATCTTCAACTACTAAACAACCTTATAAAGATATAAAAACAACTTTGCCTGCTAAATCTTCTTTTACTCCTTCTTCTGTTTATTCTAAGGCAAAAATGCAACATACACACCATAAAAGCACACACGCATAAACATACATCTAGGCAAACTTTGCATCTAGACAACCTAGAAATTATGCCTATATGTATACAAATGCAACTAGACATAATAAAATGCATCCAACTTATTATGAACCTAAGTATAGACAACACTCTTATAAGTCTTATAGAAATGCCTATGAACACACTTATATAGCGCCATTCAAGAAGCAAAATCGCATGCCTTATACACGTAATAAAAATCGGCCATCATATAATGATTATCAACCATGGCGTAACGTGTATAATGCATCTTCACTTATGTGGAATGATCATCTATATGCTAATCCTTCTTATTTTCCAAATTATAATCATGCTAAAAATGTGCCTAAAAGATATGTTCAAGTTTGGATACCTAAGGGATATCTAAACAAGAATAGTGTCACTAACATTCAAGGACCCAAATAAAGGATACCTAAAACTTTGTCTCCATTGTAGGAAAAACACAAAGAATGCAAGAAGGAGGCAAAGTCAAAGAATCTGAAAACCAAATGGTTTTTAGATAGTGGATGTTCGAGGCATATGATGGGGAACCCCAAACTATTCATCGAATTGAAACATATCAAAAATGGAGAAAAAGTAACATTCGGTGACAACAACAAAGGACAAGTTGTTGGAAAAGGAACAATTGGGGACCCTAACACATTTCAAATACGAAATGTGTTGTTAGTAAGCAATCTCTCTTATAATTTACTTAGTATTTCACAACTTATAGATTGTGGTTATAATGTCTCTTTTCTTCCTAATTCATGTGATATAATAAATGAAAAAGGAGAAATAGTTTTAAAAGGAAATAGAGATGGTAACATTTATACTCTTACCTTAGATAATATGTTAGATGCTAAGGTTAAGTGTCTAATATCACATGACTTAGATGTAAATTTATGGCATATAAGATTAGGCCATATAGGAATTTCAACCATTAAGAAATTGTCTAAGAAGAATTTAATTAGAGGAATGCCTAAGTTAGACTTAGATAGTTTTCAAATGTGTGAAACATGTATTAAGGGAAAACACATTAAAGAAACCTTAAAACCGAAACATGAAGTGAGTACTAGTCATGTACTAGAATTGCTTCACTTAGACTTATTTGGTCCAAGTAGGACAAGAAGTCTAGGTGGACACTACTATGTGTGTGTCATAGTAGATGATTACTCACGCTACACATGGACATTGTTCTTAACAAACAAAGACGATGCTCCATTAGCAATCGAAACCCTTATTAAGCAACTTGAATACATTTATGAAGAAAATGTTAAAAGGATTAGAAGTGATAAAGGTGGAGAATTTAAAAACAAAGACGTAATCAAATTTTACGAACTATATGGAATTAAACATGAATTCTCACCACCTAGAACACCACAACTCAATGGAGTTGTTGAACGTAAAAATAGAACAATTCAAGAAGTTGCTAGGACAATGCTTTGTGAAAATAAATTACCTAAATATGTATGGGCTGAAGCTGTTAGTTGTGCATGCTATATTATAAATAGGCTTACTATTAGAAAGAAATTAAATAGAACGCCTTATGAATTGCTAAACAATAGGCAACCTAAGATAGATTATCTTAAAGTATTTGGATGTAAATGTTTGTGCTGAACACTAAGGATAATCTAGATAAATTTGAACAAAAGTCTATTGAATGCATATTTGTTGGGTATTCTACTAACTCAAGAGTATATAGGTGTTATAATCCTGCATCTACAAAGATAATTGAATCCATACATGTGAAATTCAATGAAAATGCATGCTTTGAAGTTAGTGCTAAAAATCAACATAAACATGAGAAAAATGTTGAAAATATGTTTGATGATGATTTACTTGAGCCTGTAATTGATCATCTAGAATCAACTTCCCCTGAACAAGACATGCATGAACCCTTAGATGAAATAAATGAAGAGACTTTGCAATTGGAAGATACAACTAATGATCCAATTACATATGATAACGTTCACACTAATGAAACATTTGAACAAGATGAGGGTGAACCTAGTCAATCCAGGAATTGGTGGCACCCTAAAGAATTAATCATTAGGGATCCAAGTGTTGGGGTTAGAACACGTAGAGACATAAGTCAACTTGAAGGACATAGCTTAGTCTCACACATAGAACCTAAGAATGTTAAGGAAGCCTTAGGTGATATATCATGGATAGATGCTATGCATGAGGAATTAAATCAATTCACAAGGACCAACGTGTGGGACTTAATACCTAAACCTAAAGACAAGTCTATCATAGGAACTAAATGGGTCTTTAGGAATAAAATGGACGAACAAGGAAATATTACAAGGAATAAGGCAAGGCTAGTCGCACAAGGTTATAATATGGACGAACAAGGAAATATTACAATGAATAAGGCTAGACTAGTCGCACAAGGTTATAATCAACAAGAAGGAATAGATCATGAAGAAACCTTTGCACCCGTTGCACGACTAGAAGCAATTAGATTGTTACTTGCGATTGCAAGTCTGAGCAATATTAAGCTCTTCCAAATGGATGTCAAGAGTGCATTCTTGAATGGATACATCCAAGAAGAGGTGTTTGTCAAACAACCCCCTAGATTCGAAGATCCAAAGAATCCTAACCATGTTTATAAGCTTAAGAAAGCCTTATATGGTTTGAAACAAGCTCCAAGAGCTAGGTATGATAGATTTGCAAACTTTCTTATTGCAAATAATTATCAAAGGGGAACAATAGACAACACATTATTCCTAAGAAGAAAAGGTAATGATTTGTTAATAGTTCAAATATATGTAGACGATATTATCTTTGGTTCAACCAACCCTACCTTAGTAAAAGACTTCGAAGAGTGTATGAAGTCAGAATTTGAAATGTCAATGGTAGGAGAATTGAACTACTTCTTAGGGCTTCAAATCAAACAAACCCCTCAAGGAATTCACATTAGCCAACTTAAGTATGTCAATGATATGATTAAGAAGTTTGGCTTTGAAGAATTGAAACCAACACCTACACCCACGAGTATTAGAACCAAACTAGATAAGGATGAAAATGATAAACCTTTTGATGACACACTTTATAGGTTTATGATTAGCTCACTGCTATACTTAACTGCATCAAGACTTGACATCATGTTTAGTGTGTGCATGTGTGCTAGGTTTTAATCTTGTCCTAAGGTATCATATTACAATGAAGTGAAAAAGATCTTTTGATATCTTAAGCATACACCTCACTTAGGACTTTGGTATGATAGAAACGCTAAGTTGGAATTACACGTATATAGTGATGTTGATTATGGTGGTTGCAAGTTAGATAGAAAATCCACTAGCGGTTTATGTCAATTCATAGGAACCAACTTGATCTCTTGGTTTTTTAAAAAGAAAGCTAGTGTACCTCTTTCTACCACTGAAGCCGACTATATTGTTTTGAGTCTATGTACTACCCAAATACTTTGGCTTAAAAAGCAACTTAGTGATTTTGGCATTAAAATGAGAAAGATTCCAATTTTCTGCGATAGCACAAGTGCGATCAATCTTTCTCGGAATCCGGTGCTTCATTCTAAGGCCAAACACATTGAGGTGTGATACCACTTTCTTCGCGATCATGTTCAAAATGAGGATATAGCCATAAATTATATAAGAACTGATCGTCAAATCGTTGATATCTTTACCAAACCCCTTAATCAAGCCACGTTTGAAAACTTATGAGCCAAGTTAGGTATGATGACTTACGACACCATTGTATAGTTCTATCTTTTGCGTGATTTGTAAAATAAAGGGAGAGATAGAATAAGAACATGATTTTAGTTGGTAAGTCATGATTTGGTATGATAAGTTTCAATTGGTATAAGTTGAGTATCAGTTAAGGGGGAGAGTATAAGTTGAGGGGGAGCATAACTATTTAAAATTTTTTAGAAAACAAAGTTTGAACAAAATTGGTAAGATTTATGATGGTTATGAGTTGTGACATTAAAAATCATGTTAAGTTATTTTGAAAATCATCCAAAAGGGGGAGAATGTTGAGAAATATGTTTGGATAATTTTCAAAGTCATGATTTTAAGTGGTGACTACTTAGAAATGTCACATATGGTGTTATAAGTGATTAAAGGATGAAAAAGTGAAGAAAAATGACGTGGATCTCTCAGGCAGAGACACATGGATCGATCGATGTACATCATCCCCTAACATGGATTGATCGATGTTGGACTGCGAAGTACCAAAAACTTACTATGAGGCGTAGATCTCTCACGTGAATCGATCGACGTACGTCAGCCCCTCACGTGGATCGATCGACGTACGTCAGCCCCTTACATGAATCAATCCACGTCTCACAGAATGTTTAGGGTTTTTAGAAATATTTTTCTAAAATATGTTAAAGTGGTTTTTTTCATTTGTATATGATTTATACATGCTCATTATGTGAATCTTATGTGATTTTGATGATTTTAAATGTATTTTGACTAACGTGCCTTGGAAGTTTCTACAACTTACCAAAAAAGAGCAAAATTGATATTTTGAGTTTTGTAGAAACATCACATTGTGAAAACATTTCAAGGATGTATTCTTATACTATTAATCATGACAAAGGTGATATCATAATTATTTCTGACCATCCGGGTCATTTCTGGAGTTTTCATATACCAGGGCTATTTTGGTAATTTCACTCCCGAGGGTATTTTTGGTATTTTCACTCAAGGAATCTCTTGAGCATAATATTATCTTCATTCTGGAGCTGATTTATTATTAACTTGAAGATAATATGGTGATTCTTTATCTTATTCTCTCACATGATGATATTATTGACTATAGCGGGATATGTGACGATTTGAGATGTCACATTCTATTTTTTCTTGAAGACCATCTTATATATGTTATAAGAGCACATTTATCATCATTATTCAGAGTTTTTCAAGGTGTCAAAGGTGTGGAAATGTTCATGACATATAAGAAGAAATATTGGGAATTTCGGTGTTACACGTTGACATAATCTTGTCAACTATTATCTATTTATTTCTTCTTCAAAAATTTGAGTTGGTATACATATTTTCCAGCCTTCAAACATGTATAAATAGTTGAATATGATGTGTAATTCATTTTGTGAGTTGGAGACAAGTGGACCAACCAAAAAGGAGCTAGTTGGCAAAAATTGCCAACTTGGATTTTTTCAAATATAGCCAAACGGCTACTTGGTATATATGGCTTTTCTTGGCAGATTTTTTGAAGTCAAATGAAGACTTCACATGTCCTATTATTGTGCTTGAAGTTGGGGATAATCTGGTGGTATTATCCTTTCTTATTTTATTAAGGAAAATCAAACCAATTTTTTGGAAAAAAGTGGCTACTATGGAATGTTGGAGCTGAATTTTGTTTGAAATATTCAAATGACCACATGCCTATTCTTGTGCCAAAAAGTTGAGGGGATAACGGAGTATTATCCCTTGCTATTATTTTTACATTTTCAAGATTATTCCAAGTCATCTTTGAGCTTAAACTTTCGGTCAAATGAAGTTGCCAAGGTGGACCAATTATTTGATAGTGAAATCCAAGGAAAGGTGTTCCTTGGGACTGGATTAGGTCACATTGACCGAACCAGGATAAATCCTCGGTGTTCTTGTCTTGTTTCTTTATTTCTGTTTTCTACCCATTTTTACTGCAGATTTCACACAATTCTCACGTCTTGAAGAAATAGCTAAACATTTTCAAAATTCGTGATTTTTGGTGGAGTTATACTTCAGACTGTTATCTTGCATTTGCAACAAGAATTACTTGATTTGAGCAAGGGAAAGTTAGTCTTTCAGTCTTTGCAAGATAACTGCTCCAATCTGGCTGCAATCTGACCAGTTTTGAGAAAACTTAAATTCTGTATTTATCAAGAATTGTTTAAGGTCATGGTCTTTTGGAAAATTCATCTACACATCCTAAGGAGTGTTTTGATATAAAGATCAACCTTTTTGGTTGAGTATTCAAAGAGAAACACGGTTTGCAAAATCAGCAACATTCTGTCCAATTCTGTCCAGATTGACCATCTGAATCTTTTTATTTTTTTGAAGGGACAAACGATCTTATTTTTGTCTGATTTTTGGATAGAGCCTTTTTAACACATTGAAGTTAAATTTTGGAAAGTTTCATAATTTTTGGAGTTGTGTACAATTAGTTTTGAATTTTTCAAAAACAGGTTCTGAATCTGAGGTGGTCTCAGATTCGGTTTTCAAAGGGGATTATTGCAAAGGGTTGTAGTGTAATTTCCGCTAACCACTATTCACCCTCTCCTACTGGTGTTTATTGCAGGTGCATGGTCCAACAAAAAGGTGGTGATTCCCCAAACGCGTGGCACATACGTTTGGGGCACATTGACTAGAGAGGGTTGCATTTACTGACAAAGTAATCCTTGACACCATTAGACAAAGCTAAATCACTAGACTTATGTGAGTACTACTTATTTAGGAAATAGCGTAGTGTCTCTTTTTAGAATAACTATTGGATAAAAAAATAAATTGGGGTTGGTTCACTCTGACATTTGTGGTCATATCGAGGTGGAATCGCTAAGTGGAACAAATACTTTGTTACTTTCATTGATGATTCTTCTAGAAAAACATGGATCTATATGATGATAAGGAATAAAAATTCAAGTATTCCAATGTTCGCAATAGTTTCATGTAATGGTAGAAAGAGAGACTAGAAGAAGTTAAAATGTCATCGCACTGACAATAAAGGTGAGTACATGTAAATGGAATTTGAAAAGTACTGCACAAAGCATGACATAAGATATGAGAAGACCGTTTGACAACAGAGTTGCAGAACGGAATAGAACCATAGTAGAGAAAGTCCGATGCATGATCAAAATAGGTAAAATGTCTAAGACATTTTAAGGGGAGGCTAATAATACAACTATCTACTTGATTGATTGATTACCTTTGGTTCCACTTGGCTTTAAACGTTCTAGAAGTAGTATTGAGCAGAAGAGAAGCAAGCTACTCTTTCCTAAAAGTATTTAGATGTTAACTTTTTATTCATGTTTCTGGAGACCAGAGGTCAAAGTTGGATGCCAAAGATATTTCTTGTTTTTGGGTTACAGAAATGAGGAATATGGATTCAAGGTATGGGATCTAGAAAAGAAAAAAGTCGTCACGAGTAGAGATGTCGTGTTCTAAGCACATGAAATGTTCAACGATGCGGGAAGAAAAGCCTAATAGATGTTAAGGGGTAACACTTATTCCTTCACATAACAATGACACAAATGAAGAAAATAGAAGAAGCTGAAGAAGCAGCTGTTGATGCTGGTGGTGCTGAGCAGGGGGAGAAACCCCTGCTCTTCTTTAACGGCAAGATATGGGTCCTTAATCAAAAAGGTCAATCAGAGAATGTGCACCTTCTATCAGGTATCCTAGTTATCAATACATTCTTATAACAGATGATGGAGAACCATAGAACTCTCAAGAAATACAATCTCATAGAGACAAAGATTGTTGGACAAAAGCGATGCAAAAGGAGATGGATTCATCAAAAGAGAACCTCACTTGTGTTCTAGTTCAACTTCCAAAAAGAAAGAAAGCTCTAAAAATCAAATGGGACTTCAAGTTAAAGAAAGACAATGATAAGCTGCTAAAGTATGAAGCTCGATTGGTGGTGAAATATTTTGGTCAAAAGAAAGGTGCCGACTTTGATGAACTCTCCTCACCAGTTGCAAAAATGTGTTTTAGTTGACTTATAATTAGTTTAGCAGCTAGCTTGAATTTAGAGATAGAACAACTAGATATAAAAACAGGTTTTTTGCATGGATATCTAGATGGAAAAATCTACATAGAATAACTAGAAGGATTCATAGTGAAAAGCAAAGAAAACATTCTCTGTGTGTTGAAAAAGAGCTTGTATGGATTAAAGCAAGCACTACAACATGGTACAAGAAGTTTGACTCATTTATGCTGAGTCAGAAATTCAAGAGAACAGTTGTTGATCCTTGTGTATATATTCAAAGATATTCTTACAGTAAATTTATCATCCTTCTCTTGTATGTTGATGACATGCTGATTGTAGGAGAAGATGGAAACATGATATAAATATTCAAAAAGAACTGTCTGAGACATTCAACATAAAAGATTTGGGTGTTGCAAAATGTATCTTGAGAATGGATATCTTTCCAGATCGAGCAAGAGGAAAGCTTTGGTTATCATATGAGGGATATATGGAACGAATGCTTTTACAGCTCAATATGGACAAAGCTAAGCCAATTTAACTTCACTTGCTGATTATTTAAATCTATGCAAGAGAGAGTGTCCTTCAACAAAGAAGGAGGAAGAAGAAATGTCATCGATTCCATATTCTTGGACAGCTAATATATGCTACGGATGTACAAGATCAGACATTTCTCATGCGGTATGAGTTCTGAGCAGGTTTCTATCAAATCCAAGAAAGATGCATTGAGAAGTAGCAAAATGGTTCTTTCGATACCTTAGAGGAACTTCAAAATTATGCTGAACTTTTATAGGTTCTGGATCAAGTCTTGATATATGCACATATTCAGATATGGCTAGATATCTATATGGTAGAAAATTTACTTCTCGTTATCTGTTTAAATTTGTAGGAGGAGCTATGTCTAGGTAGTCTAAACTTCAAAAGTTCATATCATTATTGACTACTGATACAGAGCACATTGAAGCTACAAAAGGTGGCATGAAGATGCTTTGGATGAGACGGTCTTTCCTTTGTTATAAAGAAACTTCCTCAAGAAGCCTTGTAGGGTTATCAAGAACGATTGAAACCCACCCTTGAGCCATGTGCTTTTGACTCGGCTATGAGCTTTTTCCTTCAAACTGAAGCTTGTGGGCTGGCCAAAAACGAATTCCTTCACTCTTGGGGTGTGTCATTAACGTGAAAGATTCGATTCTTGCATAATATTTACTCAAGATGTTGATACAAAATCTAACCTCGTTCAAATGATCAAAAACACATGTATGAACTTACAAAGAGGCTTATGCCAAAAAAAATAATATATTATTCAAGTCTAAATGTACATGACACCTAAACTAGGGTATAAATACGAAAAACCTAACTAGAAAATAGAAAACAAAAGATTCCTAATCAAAGGAGGATTCTGAAATCTTGTCTGACTTTTCACACAAAATTTTGACCTTCTAGAAGCTTAGTTTGATGTTAACCCCTGCTAAAAAGTTGTCGATGCGGATCTTAGATTTCCATAGAATTAAGAATTACGTTAATCCAATGTCTATAGGACAAGATATGATTCAAATACTGACATCTGGTCATGCAATTAAAACCCTAGTTTCTTCAAAAAGTAAAGTTCCTTATAAAAAAACTTCTACATACCAAAATGACTCCTACAAGGTTTTTACATACCAAAACGTTCTAAACACATCTACAAATATTCCAAATATAGAATAACAAAATTTACAAGCTATATAGGCCATCAAAGTCATACAAGACCATTACATGTGAAATACCAACGAGTATATGGACGTGACCAAGACATTCTCTATTTCTTACTAATGGATTTTAAAAAATCATCATTTGAACACCATGGACGTGCTGCTTCCTCTATCTCCAACCTGCTGCACATCCTTTTCAGGTGTTTTGGCTCCTTGGATCTCATCATTCCCTCCCTTCTTCAAGAATTTGTCTTTGATCTAAAGTCTGCACTAGAAAAATAGAATTTAGGCACAAATAGGCTTGTAGCATGAAAAAATACGCAATTAATATGTACAAACATGGCTAGTTTACTTCTAATTTCACTAGGATTAAATATCATTATAACAAACAATATGTATGGTAAGATTGAAAGAAATTTAAACTCGAGTTACAAACTTCTCTTTAGTGTCATGTTTTTCATGAGCTTGTTTTTTCGCTTTCTAACATGTTTTTGATGTATTAGAACCTGCACCACAATCTTACATTGCACAAAATATAACAACACAATATGTCGCAAAGAACATATTTTCATATAACCAAAAATATGACTGAAAACACTTCTACATTACTCAAGCTTTTACTCATGCATATACAAGTTCCTGTATAAAAAACGTAGCTAATCCAAACAAAATTAAACACCATGATAAGAGTCAAATACACACGTATGCAAACCAATGGTTTTGAAAAGATTATGCGGCAATTGCATGTAATTTTATTACTTTGATGCGGCACATTTGTATGTTGACATTGCTTATGATTTAACATGGTTGAATGCACACAACCTTCAAATACAATGCATGTAGCAAAAGAGCATGTGGATATAGGCATAAAAAATATGTCGTTGTTTTTCACTCGAACATTTTGAACATAAAACAATGGACATTCATATCCACACAAAGATGGTAGAATATTGGACAATAAAACATTAAACACATTCATATCATTCTTGTTATTTTCGGCAATTTCAATAGCATGTGCATCATGATCATTACCTTTGTCATCCATTTCAGCATTAATGTTTTCTTGCACATTAGATTCACTCACATGCTCATCTTTATCTCTTTTTTACATGTCAAGGGCAGCTTGCAATTTATGTATAGCCTCATGCAATTTATTGTCATTCAAATCATGAATAGGCATAGAAGTATCATCAGAAATTTCATCGAAATTAGGAGCGACAGCAGGCATTTTGTTTTCATGCACACGTGAATCATGAGGGATTTATTTCTCAACATGCAAAGCTTTAGCATCATTCACGCATTAATTTAAAGCATGCATTTGTTTCCTAAGTTCTTCTCATTCAAATTCTGATTCTTGTAAAGCTTTCTTTCTTTCACGTGCTAACTGTTGAGAAATTGGGGTTTGAGTGATTTGTAAATGTATGATTTAAATGTTCCGTGTTTACGAAATGCATGAATAAATTTCATTATACATGCTTATGTGATAAATATGCTTTACATGCTTATATATATTGTTGTCGTACTAACGTGCCATGAAGCGTTAAAGCTTACATCATATGGCAAACATTCGCTGTCTTTATACTATTTTCATGTGCCAAGATAAATGAACTAAACTAGTTCATTTAATCAAGTGCTTAAGGAGATGAACTTACTAGTTCATTAAATAAAGTATTCAAGGAGATATATTTGGAAACAACTACTTGGAAACATATTTGGAATGGAAATTTTTTTTGTACTACTAGACACGCCATATATGTTTATTTCATATATACATATTTTCGTTATATAACGATGAACTATACGATTTTATCCCGACATTCAACCGACACGTCATACACATCATAAACGTACGTCGACATCACACCACTATATATACATCATATTTATGAGTATATACAGGTCTCATATCATATATTACAAGTCATAGTGACATCAAATTATAACGACATGTCACAAGGTCATAAACCAAAAATTGTCGTATCGGGTGACTACCGAAACTTTACTGACATGTCACATACTTGCCATATAAAGATGGCCAACCTATATACACTAAAATTACTCTAAAATTTCGTGATCCACATTTCATATTCAGCCACAAGGTCATACTATATTTACACACACAAATACCCATATTTTGGCTTAAATTGTGGAGATTGCAAAATCATTTTTTTTAAAAGGCACATGGCGATTTTGTATTCAGCTATAGGAGCTGAAAATACATGTTATTTTATGCATAATAGGTGTGACATAACATATATTACATGTGTAAGAAGTTTGAAATTAATCGGAGAAAAGTCGTGTAATCGACGAAAGTCAAAAATTCGGTTTTCTACAACCCTACACACATGGAACTTTTTGACCTTGATGTAACATGTATCTAGACATTTTTTACGCATTCTAGACATATTAGAGTGTTCTATAAAAATCAAATTAGGGCTGATTACAATTTACCATGTATGTGAATATTATGCATTATTTGACAAAGTTTACATAACAAGAATTCAGCACATGTGCAGCTGAATGTACACGCCTAGTTCAGCATTTTTGGAGCCTAGATGGAGCTTATTTGACACTTTAATTGGTGTCAGATATGCAAGACATGATTGATGACATTAAAGAGGGCAACACACAAGGAAACAATTCAAACTACAACACATGCTGAAATTTCAGCACATGTGTTTGGTATGACCGATTTTTAGGTCCTTTTTGTCTTCAATTTTAATCCAAAATTTAAGGGGATCATATTGTGATTATTTGGAAGTTAATCACCTTGATTTTAAGCACATGTTTCATATTTTTTAGAAGAAATTCCATCTCGTTTAAAGTGTACCAAGGTGGATTAAAGATTGCCTGTCAAGAAGGACAACTAAGCGAAGGCCAATCATTTGTCCAATCATGTTGCCCATCATCTATACAAAGCAATCTTCCAAGGGTATTCAAGACAATTCTCAAGGAAGAAAACAAACCCTAGGCGGCGGCCACAACACTATTAAAAGGGGCAAGAGGGTGTAAGACAAGGCTAAGCGAAGTTAATATTCTTATAAGTTCAAAAGCAAGACTACTCTCTTCTTCTTCCATTGTTTTCGCTTGCTCTTAGACTCAAGCCTATCGTTCTTATATTCCATATATCATATAGGCTTTGATTATACCACCCACATTCTTTCATTTCTTGTAAAAGATTGATCAAGGTATGATCAAGCCTTCATTCGATTGGTGGTGGTATTCGTGTTGGTTTGTTTGTTTGATTGTAAAAGGATGGAGTTGGTGTTTAACTCCAGTCACCCTTGTGTCAAGGTGTTTTAGAGTTTAGTGAATACCGAGGAAGGTGTCCTCGAAGACTGGAGTAGATTGTTTTAATCAAACCAGTATAAAAATCTCAGTGTTCTTACATTTCAGCACTTTTACTTTCAGTTCCTGTTTTCTGCATCGTTTTCATTGCAACGGTAAAAATTGCAAATGCCTTTTACAAATCACCAAACTTTGCAGAAAACATACCCAAAGGTCTTAAATTTTATTTGGCACAATTTCATCGAATGTGGATATGTATAAGTCAGTCAAACATTAATAGTTCTGAGACTAGTGCAATCTGATCCTTAGATTTGCAAAGGTTGAGAACATCAACGTGGTTGGCATACTTGCCAAACGAATTTTGAAAAATTGTTTCAACCCTTTAATGTAAACATCCTAATGGTCATATCATAAAATATTCAGATCATTTGGAATTATAAATTAATAGGAATAAATTTTTCATTTTGAAGAACAGTTTCTGGCAGATTGACACAATCTGAGTAACAACATTTTTTCAAGGCCTTATACTTTGAATTTTAATCTGAAATTTTTATGACATATATCTGAAATTACTTTGTCACCAAATTTCACAATTTTTGGAGGTTTATAACCTGTTCATCTAGTTAATCAAAAACTAGGTCTGAAAACAGAATCTGTTTTCAGAAGTGGGTAATTGATATCAAAAAGTTTTAAAAACCAATTTTTTCTGCACCCACTATTCAACCCCCCTTCTAGTGGTGCTATACAAGTCCTACAAGTGGTATCACAGTGCAGGAACACTCACTACAAGAAGATACAACCATCTTTGTGAGATGACATCCACTAGCCACAAAACTGAGCAAGAAGGTATGTCAAGCCAAAGGCCTCTACCTTTTCATAGTGAGGTAAATTCTGATTCTAATTCCAATTCTGAACCATCATATCATGACTTATGTTTCAATATCTTGAATTACATAAATCTTCTAAGACTCTTGCAAAAGAAAAGAAACACTTAATTGAAGATAAGAAATTGTTAGAAACGAAGATTTAGAAAAGTCGTCTAATTTGATTATTTCATTGAGATCTAAAATTCAATCCTTGAAATCTGAAAGTATGGTAATGAAAGCCAAGATCTCAGATTTGAGATCAAGAAACGAAGATCTAGAAAAGACGGTAAAACAATTCGATAGAGGAACTTGTATGTTAGATCGTCTCATTTCTTCGCAGAAACATAAAACTGACAAAACCAGATTAGGTTATATTGAAAATAATCAGGTACAAAACAAATCTACAAAGTTTATTTTATCTTCATCTAAGTGACAACAAGTATTTAAAATGATCGCAAAGCCTAAGAAGACAACAATACAATCTAGCGAGCCCCACGTTGCATCTCATCGCACTACTCCTTTTTCATCATATGGAAAATATATTTATGTGCCATATAGATATGAAAGAAATCCATTGATGCATATGCGACATTCATGTCATACAAATGCATCATGCATCGTGCCTACAAACCGAAATATATATCAAAGCCGAAAATCACCTTATTTTTACAATGATAGATTCGGCCATCATAGGTCAAATAGAAGTGATCATAACATGTACTATATTCCTTATTCATCTTTCTTTTCATTTTTCGTAAGATCAAGAAAGGCCGCCCAAGTTTGGGTACCAAAAGGTACTCTTGCAAAGGGTTGAATCAATAACCCATAAGAACGCACTTGAAATGCATGATTTTTGTTGATATGCTATAAATTTCTATTTGTTGCTACTAATGCTTTTGATGTGATTTACAAAATAAAAGAGGAGAGAAAAGCATGATTTAGTTAAGGGGGAGCACGATAGCGCGATATTATGAAATTCAACTTTTTCAATTTATGCATAATTGTAGGGGGAGAGATCACATTTAAATCATGTATAAAGGTTATTTTTCAAATCATCAAAAGGAGGAGATTGTTGAGAAATTGGGATTTGAGTGATTTTAAAATGCATGATTTAAATATTACGCGTTTACCAAATGCATTAATAAATTTTACTATACATGCTTATATGATAAATATGCTTTACATGTTTATATATATTGTAGTACTTGTATAGCACCACTAGTAGGGAGGTTGAATAGTGAGTGAGGAAAATTTGGTTTTTAAAAGTTTTTGACTTAAATTACTCACTTCTGAAAACAGTTTCTGTTTTCAGATTCTGATTTGAATTATTTAAATGACCTAGTTGTAGAGCTCCAAAAAATATGCAATTTGGTGAGGATGTACTCTTAGATGTTATGAATGACTCACGAAAATTTCAAATTAAAATTCCAAGCCTAACCCCTTAAAAATACGTTTTTGGTCAGATTACGCAAATCTGTCAAAAACTGTACTCCGAATTGATAACTTTATTCCTATTAATTGGTAACTATAAATTCTCTGAAAATTATATGATAAGACCCTCAAGATATTTATTTTAATGGGTAAACAGTTTTTGAAAATTTCTTTGGGAAGTATGTCAACCACGTTGATGTTCTCAACCTTTGTAAATCTGAAAATCAGATTGCACTAGTCTCAAAACTATTAACGTTTGATTGACTGATACATATCCAAATGAGGTGAAACTTGTTCCAAATGAAAACTAGGACATGCAGCTATGTTTCTAAAATTTTTTTATGATTTTTGAAAATCGTTTACTATTATTACTGTTGCAATGAATTCGATGCATAAAATTAGAAACTGAAAGTAAAGTGCTGAAAAGTAAAAACACCAAGAATTTTATACTGGTTTGGTTAAAACAACCTACTCTAGTCTTCGAGGATACCTTCCTCGGTTATCATTAAACACAACAAACACCTTACCACAAGGGTGACTGGAGTTAAACACTAACTCCATCCTTTTACAAGCAAATCAATCACGAACACCACCACCGGTCGAATGAAGGTTTGATCACACCTTGATCAACCTTTTACAAGCAATGAACGTGTATAGGTGGTATATCCAAAGCATGTATAATATGTGGAATATATGAATGATAGTCTTGAGACTAAAATGAAGAGAAAGAAAAGAAGAAGAAGAGAGTAGTCTAGCTTTTTGCACTTGAGAGAATATGAATTGTTGCTTGGTCTTGTCTTGCACTATCTTCTCCTTTTTATTTCTCTTTGGCCGCCCCCTATGGCTCTCTTCCTTCTTGAGTGTCTTTAATGTCCTTGGAAGATTTCCTTGTGTAGAAGATGACACAATCTCGCTTACTTGGTGCAATATGTTTGGAAGAATGACTTGTCAGTGCCTAGTTGTCGCGTGTTGATTGGTGCATCTTGGCACCCTTATAATGAGCTGTAAATTCTAAAACAAACTGAAAAAATGTTCTCGAATTCTAGTCAAATAATTATCATACAATCACACATTAACCCCCCTTCAATTTTGGAAGACAATTGGAGACCATTCAAGGCACAAAGTCGCCCACTATAACACATGTGCTGAAATTTTCAGCATGTGTTTTTCTTTTGAATTCTTTCCTTATGTTTGCTCTCTTCAATGTCACCAATCTTGTGTGCCATATCCTCCACCAATTGAAGTGACAAATAAGCTCCACCTTGGCTCCGACAAAGATGTGGTAGGCATGTGCATTGGCTGCACATGTGCTGAAATTTTGTTTTGGCAAGCTTTGTCGAATAATGCACAATATTTAAGCATGTATGGTAAATACTGTTAAGATATAAAAAGTTTTGATGATGTGAAGATGCTTTAAATGAGTTAAATTTACACTTGAGATTCGATGTAAAAAGAGAAAAATACATTATGTCAAAATTGTTTGAGATTGGAACTCTACTGTCTAACATCGATCTCTCAGACTGTGGACATCGATCGATCTATGTTACTTTAGTCTCTCCAAGAAAGACTCCGATCGATCGATGTCAGGCCAGAAAAGTTTCTATTCAACATCGATCTCTCAATCCAGGGGACATTTATCGATCGATGTCACTTCAACCTCTCCAAGAGAGACTTCGATCGATCGATGTCAGTCCAGAAAGTTTTTGTCCAACATCGATCTCTCAGTCCAGGGGACATCGATCGATCAATCTCACATCAGCCTCTCCAAGGGAGACTTCGATCGATCGATGTCAAGCAGATTCAAAATTGGAAACTCTTTGGAGGACATCGATCTCTCACCCCAGGCACTTTGATCAATCGATGTCCCCCCGAATTCAAATTTTATGAATGTTGGAACAAAATCCAAGGGAGATTCATTGTGTTTTCTCTTTCCAGTCTTGCTCAAATTTCTTGTGGACTTTACTCTAACCTCACACATGCTTCCTTGACTATTATATCCATGTCTAAGTTATTCTAGGGTGGCTATTAAGGATCAAATCACTCCATAGGGTGGCTAAAGACTATTTGGACATTATCTTGACATTTGATGGAGTTGAAGACATGGTGGAGGCTACCAAAACATGGTGAACATCTCCTATAAAAGTATGAAGCTTGGATGAGGCAAATACATACTTTCACCATCATCAAGCTTCATTATTCATTGTTTATATTTCTCTCATATGTATAAAAGTGCTTAAAGCTTGTTAAACCTTTCTTTGTTCTTCATTGTTGTATATTGAGAGATAGTGAGTCTAACACAAAAGAAACTATAAATATTTGATCTCTTGCTTGTGTTTAGACTTGTGAGAAAGTATGATCCCCACTACTTCCTTCAACCCACTGTGAGAAAGTTCTTGAAGAGAACTTTGTTGAAATTGTGAGTTAGCAAGAAGTTGTTCTTTCTTAGAGATGTAGTTTCTGTAGTTGCACAAGGGTATTTTGTGCAAGAAAATGTTGTTGTGGTTGCGTACACTAAGGTGTTAGTGTAAGTATTGCTGTGGTTGTTCGTATTAGCTTTAATAAGAAGAGTAGTTGTTGAAAATCCACTTTGGCAACAAAGTGGTAGTGGAGTAGAATCGTTTACGATCCGAACCACTCTATATCCGGTGTACTCATTCATTGTTTCTCATCTCTCATTCTTGCTTTGATTTTGATTTTTTTTGAGTTGAGCCAAACAAGAAAATTCTGCAAAATTGCCAAACACTCTATTCATCCTCCCCTCCCTCTAGAGTGTGTTACGGACCTAACAATTGGTATCAGAGCCTAACCTTAATTGCTTGCCAATCTTTGCAAGTAGCAAGGTTAAAGATCATGGCAATGACAACCTCTTCATCCTACACTTCAACTTCCAAGCCAACTGCACTTTTCATAGGATCAAACACTAAAGCACCTATGTTCGATGCCCAAAATTACTCTTTGCGGAAATTTCGAATGATCAATCATTTGAAAGGCTATAGATTTGATATATGGAGAGCCATTGTCAAAGGAATTGAAGTTCCTATGATTACTAACTCAAAAGGAGAATCAATGTTCAAAGATGAGGATGACTACACCGACGAAGAGAAGATAAACTTCGCCGTCAATGGCAAAGCATTCGATATTCTTTCAAGTGCTCTTACCACCACCAAGTTTATAAGACTACGAGGTCTTGAAACAGCCCATGAAGCATGAAAAAGGATAGAAATGATACATGAAGAAACTGAGCAAGTAAGAATGGCCAAAAGACTAATGCTCATGAAAGAATATGAAATGTTCGGGATGAAGAGTGGTGAAAAGATTGAGGAGACAATCGACCGATTCACTCGAATAGTGAATCAACTTTCCACGGTGGACAAGAAAATCTCAAATGAAGACCTTGTCTCAAAACTCCTCTTATATCCGGTAATCTTCTTACTCATGAAATTCTTATTGATGAACAAAATAGGATGAACCCTATCAAGCCCACACAAACATCACACAAAGTATTGGTGGTAGAGTCAGACGAATCAGATAGGAAGTCGCTTTTCTAGTAAGAAAGTTTAGAAGAATGGCAACAAGAAATAAGGATCAAGAAAAAAAGATTTTCAAGAGACCACCCAAAGAAAAAGAAGCAAGTGAAAATTGCTATAGGTGTGGTCGACCCGGTCACTTCATTGCCGATTTCCATGTCAAGGAGCCGCAAAACAAGAAAAGAAGGTCTTTCCTCAAAAGAAGAAAGCCCTTAATGCGGAGGTAACCACGTGAGATGATCTGTTTTCCGAATCAAAAGGAGAAGAAAGTGAAGACAATGATGTTGGACTTGTTGCAATAGTTGAAAATCCAAAAGTACAACATACGTGTCTCATGGCAATCGAAAACGACCTTGACGTAAACTCTAACTCTTCTAATTTGTAGGACGAAATAGGAGATATGCAAGATGATTTTGAAAAACTAAATTTAAAATATGAACACTTGAGGAAAGAATTTAAAAATTCATATTAGAAAAAAAGAGCTTGCACGATAAGAATATTTTGATGTTTCAAGATCATGACATCATACTCACCATGCATAAAATCGTAGCTCTTGAAAATATGAAGACTAGGAAAGAATGTGAGAGACTAAGGTTAGACTTACAAAGACTAACTGATGGTAAAAATAATCTAGACAAATTACTTGGAAACCAAAGAATTGGAAATGATAAATCCGGTTTAGGATTTAATTCATCACATTCTTCCACTAAGGCAAAGTGTCATTAAAGAAAATGGCAAATAAGAGAAAAACACAACATGACTCATCATCTTATAAACCAAGGCATGTGCCCACTTGTGTTCATTGTTAACAAAGTAAGGCGTGTGAAGAGTGCATGTAAAGCTACATTTGGTAGTATGTATGTTTGGAAGCATAGGAGTCGACAAGCTAACCCTAAAGGACCCAACCATCAAAGGGTACCAATGCATAAATCTCTTGGTTTTATGGATTCTCAAGATAAATAGAGTAGCCAAAAAAGAAGGAACCAAATGGCTCATGGACAGCAGATGTTCAACACACATGACTGGAGACAAAACTTTGTTCACCAAGCTCAAGCTCCAAGATGGTGGAACGGTGGATTTTGACAATGGGAGAGCCAAAATTCTTGGACATAGAGAAATTGGTAACTCTTCTTTCACTATTAATAATGTATTATATATAAAAGAGCTTAAATATAATTGAATAAGTGTTAGTCAACTATGTGATATTATTTTTCAAGTTAAATTTGTGAAAAGAAAATGCATTGTGAAAAAGAATGATAAGATTGTTTTTGAGACTATAAGGAAAAATGATGTTTATAAATTTAGCACACATGATTTGATATCACAAAAGGTTTCTTGCCTAGTTGCCAAAAATGATTTCACTCAACTATGGCATAGACGACTTGGACATATTAGTTTCAAAAATTTCAAAGAGATTTGCAAAAATAAAAAGGTCCAAGGTCTTCTAAAATTGAATTTCGAAAACCATGGCTTATGTGACACTTGTCAAAAGGCAAAGCTTGTTAAAACAAGCTTCAAACCCAAAAGTGAAATCTCCACCACAAAATCTCTAAAATTGCTTCATATGGATTTGTATGAGGGCATTGGTACAGGAAGTCTAGATGGAAACATTACACCTTTGTGGTGGTAGACGACTTCTCTAGGTACACTTGGGTAATGTTTTTAGATAAAAAGAATGATGCATGCCAAGAGTTAATAAAACTTTGTACGAGATTAGAAAATCAAAAAGAGGACACAATTAAGGAAATTAGAAGTGATAGAGGTGGTGAGTTTGATGGTGAGTTTCAAGAATTTTGTGTATCTAAAGGTTATGGACATAATTTCTCGGCTCCAAAAACTCTTCAACAAAATGGTGTTGCAGAGAGGAAAAATAGAACACTTCGAGAAATGAGTAGAGCCATGCAAAATGAATTTGAGCTACCTAAGTATTTTTGGGCTGAAGCGATAAACACCGCTTGTCATGTAACCAATAGAGTTTATTTGAGACCATCTCTCAAAAAGACTCCTTATGAGCTTTGGAAAGGTAGAGTACCAAATATTGGTTATTTCAAGGTATGTGGTTGTAAGTGTTTTATACTTAACACCAAAGATAACTTGGATAAATTCGAGTTCAAAGAGGATGAGGGAATCTTTATGAGATATGCTCAAAATGGCAAGGCATTTATAGTATATAACAAAAGGAGTATGAAAGTTGAAGAGTCAATTCATATCAAGTTTAGTGAACTCCTTGAGGATGAACCAAGCATAAATGATGTTGAGGAGGAAATAATTGAAGTAAGTCATATAGAAAAATTTGAGAATCCAAAAGGTAATATTGTCATTGACCTTAGGATTGATCCACTTGAACCTAAGGCTGAAGATGAAGAAGTAAGCGGAGATACTTCAAATTTACTGGATTCATATAAATATAATAAAGACCATCCAGGAGAATTAATATTAGGTGAAACAAGTCAAGGCATAATGACTAGAAGGAAATTTAATGAAAATACTTTCATTTTCACAAGTTGAGCCTGAAAATATAAAAGAGACTATAAATGATAAAGATTGGGTATTAGCCTACAAGAAATCAATTTGAAAGAAGTGATGTTTGGGAATTAGTGGCTAAACCTAGTGATCACCCCATTATTGGCACTAAATGGGTATTTAGAAACAAAATGGATGATAAAGGAAACATCACTAGAAACAAAACTAGGTTAGTACCTCAAGGATATAGACAAGAAGGAGGCATAGACTATGATGAGACCTTTGCTCCCGTAGCAAGGTTAGAAGCTATTAGGATGCGATTAGCATATGCATGCTATAAGGATTTCAAACTACATCAAATGGATGTGAAATCCGAATTCTTGGATGGAATAATTCAAGAATAGATGTATGTAGCTCATCCACTGGGGTTTGTAAATCATGATTATCCAAATCATGTACTTCAACTCAAAAAGGCCCTTTATGGACTTAAACAAGCTCTTAGGGAATGGTATGAAAGATTAAGTAACATCCTACTTGAAAATGAGTTTTCAAGAGGAAAAGTCGACGCTACTCTTTTTTATTAAAGAACAAGAAAACCATCAATTGCTTGTTCAAACACCTTAAATGATTACAACGTTAAGTTTGATAAAGTTCCCATCTTATGTGACAACACATCAGCCATAAGTATAGCACAAGACCCTGTACACCATAGTAGGACCAAACATATTGAAGTGAGGCATCACTTTATAAGGGGTTGTAGTCAAAAAGGATTGGTATGCGTTGAGTTTGTTTCAACCAATGACCAACTAGCGGATATCTTTACTAAATCCCTTCCTACTGAGACATTCGAATCCATTAGAACAGGATTAGGAATGATAAACAGTTTAGAGGGTCAAAATTACCAAAAATACAGTTAACAGCTTACATCGATCGATCGATGTCGCTGTTTTAGAGACTGATGTGAAATCTAACATCGATCGATCGATGTAGGGGACATCAATCGATCGAAGTCCCAGACATCGATCGATCGATGTCATCGGGAGCATGACAATTAAAAGCTACGAAAATCAAAACATTTCTGATTTTCTTCTTCTCCAAACGCAACCCTAACCGCTACTTCACTCAGAACTCCTCAAATCCGATAAGCAAACTCTATTTCTTGCATCAATCTTCATCTCTATTAAATTCAACCACTTCCTACATCAATTTCATCAGTTCCTTTACAAATTTCTGACAATTTCTTGCCCTAAATTCTCCAATGGCCCCAAAAACGAAAAACCCTTCCAAAAGAGCAAGAACAACTCGTGAGGGAGAAAATGCACCTCCAACATCATACTCCCAAGTCCCAACTGATTCCAGAACAAAGGGACTGAAGAAAACCGCTGAACAACCTCAAGATGCTATGTTGGCTGAGGTGAGAAAGAGGCTTCTGGTCAACAATTTTCCATGGCTCAAATCCGGAGAATATGAGGATGCTCTAACTGACCCAATGGGTCCAGGTAAATTTGTCCACATCTCCCTTAGAGCTCAAAACTTGTTTAATGAATGGGAAGACAATAACAGGTCCACCATTCCATTAAAATTGCTCAAAATTGGAGATATTTTGAGCAATGATGAATTGAGACCGATCATCAATTGGTTTGATGATCAAAAATAGAGACCTGCTTGGTCAGATATGAGTTATATGTCCACTCGATATGCCCAATTATTTTATGCCAATATCTGGGTAGAGTACCCAAATGGAATGCCCTTTTCACTGAACTTTGTTACAGAAAGTCAACTTGTTGCATTTGATTCAAAAACCATAAATGATCTTCTTGGTGTTCCTGATGAGGTTCTAGACGACTTTGATCTTTCGAAGTGGGACAAGTACAAGTACAAAGTGCTGAGGATGAAGTTAAGACCTTCCTTGGCTTCCACCCCACCCGAAACACTAATGATATGCCTTTAGTGTATCGAGGCTTGCTTGCTATTGTCACCTTTTGTGTCAAGGTAGGTCGGCCAAACTCCCATTAACTTGGATTTTTATATTTCTTATCTTATAGCAATGAGGGAGCAATTAAATTTTGGGGAGATAGTGTTTACAAACATGTTGGAGGCGGTAACGAGAAAATCGAAAGTGTTACCTTATAGCAATCTCATTTATAGATTGCTATAAAAGAGAAATGTGGATTTGAATGAGGAGTATGATGAAAAAATAGCCTCTAGAGACTATTACACAAAAGCCAACATTCAACAAATCCAAAAATCCCAAAAGGAGGCCCAGAGAAGGGAGGCCAAAATGATACAGAGGAAGAAGAAGCTGAAAACATTCTAGCCGAAGAACCAATACCTCCCACACATCCCACCAAGCCTCCAACTGAACCTCAACCTCAACAACCAACTCAAAAAAGCCCTGCCTCCCAAGTGGATAAGGGAAAAGCTCCGATGGAAGAAGGGAGTGGATCCGAGATGCAATTCAATGCCAAAGATGAAGTTAAAGAGCTTCATTTTAATTTGGATCAATTAGGATAAGATCTAACAAAAGAAGCCGTAGATTGACGATCTTGAGAAAGAAAATACAAGCCTAAAGAAGCGAGTTTCAACAATAGAAAAGAAATATAACAAGCTAAAGGAGAAACTCAATGCATGCATTCCCAGCTTAGCCTTCTCTTCTAATGAAGAATAGAGTTCTTCGTTCTCCCTATTCCCCTTGTAGCTAGAGATATGTTTTAAAAGTTGAGTATCATTACGTATCTCAAAATTCATATTCTATTATTGATATTTTTATTTATACTTCATTGTCTTGGTTATTGCTAATATTTTTTGATGCATTCAAAAAAAGGGAGAAATCGATATTGACATTGCTTGCTTGATGGCCTGAGTTGATTATTGGTATATTATATAGCATTATGCTTAAATTGGTATTGACATTGTTTGCTTGATGGCATGAGTTGCTTATTGGCATAGTATATAGCATTATGCTTAATTGGCATAAATTGCTTGGTTTTGACATTGCTTGCTTGAAGTGACATTGCATTAGCATGAGTTGCTTGGTATGGACATTGCTTGCTTGATGTGGCATTGCATTAGCATGTTTGCTTGGTAGTGTTTAAAAATGATTGGAATTGGTATGAGTACTTTGGTATGCTTGTTGATAGCTCACATGTTGAAAAGTTGAAAATATGAAATTGGATGCATGGTTTAGTTGAGGTGGAGTATTTTGATATCTTTATCACAATCATTGATTTTGGAAAGATTACATGTTGAAGACAAGTTTTTGATATGGTCATAATGATTTATGTAATGAGGGAGCATGGACTAAGAGAGGTTGTAAAATGTCAAGTTTAGCTAGCTAAGATGTAAATTTTCGAGCAAAAACATCTTTTGAACCATGGTTTTGAAATAATCAAAAAGGGAGAGATTGTTAAGATATAAAATGTTTTGATGATGTGAAGATGTTTTAAATGAGTTAAATTTACACTTGAGATTTGGTGTCAAATGAGAAAAATACACTATGTCAAAAATGGTTGAGATTGGAACTCTATTGTCTAACATCGATCCCTCAGACTGAGGACATCGATCGATCTATGTCACTTTAGTCTCTCCAAGAGAGACTTCGATCGATCGATGTCAGGCAAGAAATGTTTCTGTCCAACATCGATCTCTCAATCTAGGGGACATCGACCAATCGATGTCACTTCAGTTTCTCTAAGAGAGACTTCAACCGGTCGATGTCAGGCCATAAAGTTTCTGTCCAACATCGATCTCTTAGTCCAGGAGACATCGATCGATGTCACCTCAGTCTCTCCAGGGGAGACTTTGATCGATCGATGTCAAGCAGATTCAAAATGGAAACTCTCTGGAGGACATCGATCTCTCACCCTAGGCACTTCGATCAATCGATGTCCCCCTGAATTCAAATTTTTATGAACGTTGGAACAAGAACCAAGGTAGATTCATGGTGTTTTTTCTTTCTAATCTTGCTCAAATTTCTTGTGGACTTTACTCTAACATCACACATGCTTCCTTGACTATTATATCCATGTCTAAGTTATTTTAGGGTGGCTATTGAGGATCAATCACTCCATAGGGTGGCCAAAGACTGTTTGGATATTATCTTGACATTTGATGGAGTTGAAGACATGGTGGAGGCTACCAAAAGGTGGTGAACATCTCCTATAAATGTATGAAGCTTGGATGAGGCAAATACACACTTTCACCATCATCAAGCTTCATTATTCATTGTTGTATATTTCTCTCATATGTGTAAATGTGCTTAAAGCTTGTTAAGCCTTTCTTTGTTCTTCATTGTTGTATATTGAGAGATAGTGAGTCTAACACAAGAGGAACCATAACTATTCGATCTCTTGCTTGTGTTTAGACTAGTGAGAAAGTGTGATCCCCACTACTTCCTTCAACACACTATGAGAAAGTTCTTGAAGAAGACTTTGTTGAAGTTGTGAGTTACCAAGAAGTTGTTCTTTCTTAGAGCTATAGTTGTTGTAGTTGCACAAGGGTATTTTGTGCAAGAAGTTGTTGTTGTGGTTGCTTACACTGAGGTGTTAGTGTAAGTATTGTTGTGGTTGTTCTTATTAGCTTTAATAAGAATAGCAGTTGTTGAAAATCCACTTTAGCAACAAAGTGGTAGTTGTTGTACCCAACGAAAAGTCATATTGTACTTGAAGACTTGTATAAGTGAATTAATAAAAGTTGCATCCTTCAAGTACATTTTACTAAGTTTTATTATGACTTCTTTTATTATATTTTGATAAAACAAATATTATGATCATTTAAGCATGAATTATGGACCATGACCAATTCATCTAAAGGCCTAAGGAATTTCAGCCACAAGGCATAAAAAGGGCCTTAGAAGGTTTCTCAAAATTATAAGAAGACTAATCTTAAGGGCCTTCTTAAAACAAACCCAAATAGCAATTAAGGAATTTTAAGTAGTGGGGCAATTCTTCCCCAACTCTCACTAACTTTCGGCCCTATGAGTCCAAGAAGACTCAACATTTTTCCTAATTTCATTTTAATCAAGAAAAAGGGAAAAATAATTAGTAAAAAGGACAACTGCCTACATAGCTTTTCATTAAACTCACTTGAAACGAGATTTAAGCATGGTAGTGGCCACTTAATGCCCTACCCGCCGGATCCCCCTCTATGGTTAGCCAAGGAGCATTTCAAAAATTTACTATGGTTACTTTATGTTAACCACAAGGCTAAGGTAACCTAAGTTAGCCTAAAAGTAACTCTAGTTGGTTAAAGTAACCCAAGTTAGCATTAAAGTGACCTTGGTTAGCTAAAAGTAACTTAAGTTAATTAACTCTAATTAGCCTAACCAAGCCAAGGTGACCCCTTCTTCCCTCTTGCTTACCCACGGCTAACCACTTAGCCTAGTGAAGAACATTTCTCTCCAAGAAAACTCTAGAACACTCTCCCTCAAGAATTCACAAGAAGCAAGAGACTTCCCTCTTTTTCCCTCAAGGCACACCGCCAATTGAGCCAAGAAGGTGTAAGATTCATCCAAGTTCAAACTCGGTCTAGGTAAGTACACTCTAAATCCCTTAAGAGAATTTTATAGCTTACATAGAGTGAAGATCACATTTCTATCTTTTTATTGCTCAACAACCGTGACCCCCATGGTCACTAGGTGCAAGATTTCAAGCTCTTAAGTGGTACTAGTTTCTTAAGAGGTTTGAACACCTTTCAAGTTTCATCTTGGTAAGTCATTCTAGTCTCTATTTAGTTTTATCTTTCACTTAAGAAAATGACTAACAATTGTTCTTTTTCCTCCTCCAAAACCTTGGGATATATCTAGTGAAGAGGAGGGAGACTTCATTTCATACACATTCCAAGCTAAGGAAAGGTTTAAGCTTGAAGAAGGCAAGTACACTATAAACATTCATGAATTGTGTGTGAAAGCATATGCTTGAATGTCTAGATGTTACTAAGTTTTAATCTTAGTTGTAAAATGTTATGTTTGAAGCATGAAACTTTCGGATTCTTAAGACAAGTGGCTTGCATGTATGAGATTCCTTCAAAGGTGGATTCTTAGCCCTTTTTGATTATGAATATGGTGCTTGTATAAGATGAAAGTGGCAAAGTTCTCTTCTTTGACATGTAAAGGGGACGGTTGGATGGAATTTCTGGTAAACATTGTTCTTGAGAAAGATTGTAACTTGTGGGGTAAAGGATGTATTTAAGTTGTATGCTTTATGACCTAGGTGTAATAAGTTCCTTATGGAAATGTAATTTAAGCTCTTGCATGTGAGTGGAAACGGGCTGTTTTGAAGGGTTATGGGACACACAAATTAGATGTGTCATCAATAGACCTTACTATGTACAAGATGTGCAAATTCAAGTTGTGCTATGTGTAACCTTCAAAATCATTATTGAAGTGACTTGTAGGTGAACTTTTGGAATGTACTAGGACCTGCAAAGCTTATGCTAAAAAGTGTATTTGATGATTAGTAAACCATTTATGAAGAATAACTCAAGTTGGAACACTTTTATTAAGGAAAAGTGATAAAAATTGGAAATTACTGGAACAGGACAGAATAATGTGACGTTTTGTAAGACCTAAAAATGGATCTTAGAAATATGAAATTAAGCTAATTTTTGGTATGGAGTTAATTGCACCTGGTATCCATTGTTTTCCACGAAGTTTTAAGTAGCATCCAATGTTTCATGAAACACACTTGGCATCCAGACTTATAGGGTTAATAGACACCTGGCATCCGGATGACCTGCTGGTCGACCGTTGACCGCTAAAATCGACCTTTGACCGGATTTAACCATACTTTTAACCCGACTTTAACCAAAGTTTACTATTTTACCTTCAAAATTAAAGTAAAAACAAAATCAAAAACTTCCCACCTTCATTTTCCCGTTAAACAAAATCAAAAACTTCCCACCTTTCCAACTTCACAACCAAATACCGGCAGCATCACCGGCCTTGGTCTTCTTTACTCCCCTGATCTTCTTAGCCCTGTTCTTCCTTTCCTTCAATTGCTTTCTTGATTTCTCAACCTTTGTGTCAAGCCCGTTCCTAATGAGTCGATATTTGGGTTCAAATTTCTTTGCATTTTCAACAGAATCATAGATCAATCCAAAACCAGTCGATGGAGTGAGCTGCTGAATTTGATGGAGTGATCAGAAAACGACACGAAAAGTTCATTTTCACAAGCTACAGAATCAACCACAAGCAAATTTACGGTGAAGTTGCAGCATTCCGGAGGATTTACGGTGAAGTTGCAGCATTCAAACAACACCAGAGAGAGGACTCTGTTGTCGAACAGAACAAGGAAACCAGGTGGTGGCTTCATTCCAAGTACTCTGCCCATGCCTCACTAGCACCACCCTCTTCGCCGCCTTTATAGGCGGCAGAAACTGAATCAAATCCCCCTTTCTACTCTTCAATAACTTCCCACTCTCTTCACTGTCTTCAACTGACGATTTTTCTTTTGTTTTTTCTTGAAGGCTTGTAGAAGAAAATCTAACGCAAAACTTGAAGGGCTTTCTTGAATGAACAAAATGAGGGGTTCTTGGGAGGTGAAGAGGGGTTCCGATTGAAGGTGGGAGGACTGTCATGAAGAAGAATATTAGGAGGAGTAAAAATTGAAGTGGGGGATGAGAGAAGCGGAGAGGAATGTGTTGGAAGGAATGGAGGAAGATGAAATTAACCAGGGTTAGGAAAAATTTGGGGAAAAAGTGAAAAATAAAGGAAATTTCATAAAAACCGCCTACAACAGGTCATTTCCTGGTTGCCGGATGCCAGGTGTCTATTAACCCTATAAGTCTGGATGCCAAGTGTGTTTCATGAAACATTAGATGCTACTTAAAACTTCGTGGAAAACAATGGATACCAGGTGCAATTAACCCTTTTGGTATGACATTAGACCTCTGTATGTAGTAAATATGATAGTTGGAATTTTGGTAAAATAAGTTGTGGTTTATCCTTAATGGAATTTTTAGTAAAACTGGTCAAGCTGAAATTTACTGGACTGGACAGAATTTAGGTGGTGTATTGATTGACCCTAAAATGGACCTTAGAAATATGCAAATAGGCTGATTTTTGGTAGGATGCTAGCCCTATGTGTTTACTAAGTCTGTGAGTTGGAATTTTTGAAAAAGGACTTACGGTTTGATCACAATAAAATTCGTAGTAAAACCGGCCACTCCAGGACCAGCATGAAACCGTTCTGGAAAAACGAATAAATGACCCCTTTAAAGTTATTATATTGCTTTGAAATGTTTCTAGTAATTACTTTGGACATAGGTGAGCATGTCCATGTAAATTAATCAGCCTGTAATAATTACTTTAAGGGATAAATACTGAAATGAAGTGAGCACTACTAAACTGGAAAACCGGGCCGAAATTACAGAACTAGTTGGGAGACTTTGTTCTTGTAATTTAGGCATGTTTGAACGACTTGGGATTATGATCATTAATTATTGGCATGTCTGTAGTATTTTTCAGGTTTGGCCCAAATTAAGTAAAGACTCGTTGGGCTTGAAAGAAAAGTAAAAAGAGGGGTACTGCACTGCTGAATTCAGCAGTACCTTGTTTGGTAATTTAATAGTTTACGGGTCTTACATGTCTCGAAACGTTACGAAAATTTTATGGCAAGTAGAAAAGACACCCTTATGTACGTGTATATCATGAAATCATGATAATGGGCCTAAAATATGAGGTTTTGAAGCCGTGCAAACAGAACGATAATTCTGGAAATTTTTCCAGCCTAAAGAATAGGATCGTGCTTGTATGTATCTAACGCATTATGTCACGAATTGCATGGTACATGTCATACATTGCATCATCGTCATTTACATGATTTATGAAACTGATTTTTTGATAAAGAATGATGAAAAAGTGTTTTTAAAGAAAAGATCCCATTTTAAAAAGAACGCTTTCCATCGGTACCGTATATTTCTGGCCAGCATGACCCGCTCCAGATCCGGGGTTAATTGATCTGATGATTATGACCGTTCAGGCCCGGAGAGAATAGACCTGACTATGACGATTATGATCGTACAGGCCCAGAGAGAATAGACCTAATTATGATGATTACGACCGTACAGGCCCGGAGAGAATAGACCTGATGACTATGATTGATGATGAGACCATTTTTGGATCCAGAAATAATAGATTCGAAGGGAAGAATATGACTGCTTCAGATCTGGATAGAATAGATCTGAACACTCTCTCTTGTTTTTATTGACGATGATGTTTTAAAAGAAACAAAGAAAAGAAGAATTTGTCCTCATGTTTATCACGATGCATCACATATGCATACTCATGCATGTTGCATTTAATGGTTAGTCGAATAATTGTTACACTGTTACTAGGCTAAGATGTTATGACTTGGTATCTCCTAACTTATGATTTTTATAAGTTATGAGCTGGTTACTTACGGATATTGGATGGAGGGTCAGGTATGTTACTAAACCAAAACTTTTGGGGTTTGGTTCTTGTATGTACTTTCCATTCAATTCATGATTATTTATGGTTTACTTGCTGGTGACGTTGTCACTCACCCCTTATTTTTCCTCCCAGAACCCGCAGGAAATAGGGTCGAATGGATCGAGGACGAGCCTAGGGTCCCTTATCTGTAGAAGAGCGAGAGGAGGATGACTTAAGGATTTTGCCATGATGGATGTGATTGATGAACTTTTATGAATTTATGTTGGAAACATTGACTTTTGGATTACCACATTTTGCGAACTTGTTTGTAGGACGTATGATGGTTGCTTAGACGCTTTTATGTTTAAAAGTTCTTATTCTGCCTCGGTTTTGCTTACGTGTTTACGTGTAAGCAAGGAAGTCCACAATTTATTCTGGACTATGATATGTTATGGATTGACGTCTGGTACTCTCTGTAGTGAAGTACGGCGGGCGCACCGTATCCTGCTAGGCCGGGGTGCGGGGCGCTACAGTAGTGGAGTAGAATCATTTACGATTAGAACCACTCTATATCCGGTGTACTCATTCATTGTTTCTCATCTCACATTCTTGCTTTGATTTTGAATTTTTTTTTGAGTTGACCCAAACAAGAAATTCCGGAAAATTGTCAAACACTCTATTCACCCCCTCCTCCCCTCTAGAGTGTGTTACGGACCCAACAAATAATAATCAGCCCTATTTTGAATTTTCTAGAACACTTAAACATGTCTTGAATGTGTAAAAAGTGTCTAGATACATGTTACACCTATGCCGAAAACGTTCCATGTGTGTATGTTCGTAGAAAACCAAATTTTCGACTTTCGTTGATTACGCGATTTTTTTTTTGATTAATTTCAAACTTCTTGCACATGTAATATATATTATGTCACACATAATATACATAGAATAAAGTGTATATTCATCTCATTTGGCTGATGTAAAAATGCCCATGTGCCCAAAATAAATTGCAATTCGAAATCTCCACAAATTTAGCCTAAATTGTGGGTGACTTGTGTATGCCAGCATGGAATGACTTAGTGGATGTTTGTAACATGTGAGCCATGAAATGTTTAGCCATTTTTGAAGTATATGGGCTGGACATCTTCATATGGCAAGTACGTGATATGTCGGTGAAGTTTCGGTAGTCACCCGATACGACAATTTTTGGTTTATGATCTTGTAACATGTCGTTATAATTTTGACGTCATCATGACTTATATCATATGATATAAGAACTGAATATACTCATAAATATGAGGTGTATATAGTGGTGTGATGTCGACGTACGTTTATAATATGTGTGACGTGTCGGTGGTACGTCGGAATATATGTATATTGTGTCTTTTTAAAAAATCATGGATATATATATTAATTACTAATATGATGTGTAAATGCATTTGGGGAGAAGACTTTCCATTCTCAAATTTGTTTCTATAAAGCTTTCTCTAAATATGTCTTCATTTAATGAACTAGTTAGTTCATTAACTTAATCATCCACTTAATGAACTAGTTTAGTTCATTAATTGTGGCATCTGAAAACAGTACAAAGACAACAAATGTTTGCCATATGATGTAAGCTTTAACGCTTCATGGCTTGTTAGTATGGAAACAATATATATATATATATATATATATATATATATATATATATATATATGCATATAAAGCATGTTTATCACATAAATGTGTCAAGTGACAATTCATTCATGCATTTCGTAGGCACGTAGCATTTAAATCATGCATTTGTAAATCACTCAAACCCTTTTTTTTTTTTGAAAATCTCCCTCTTTTGATGATTTACAAAATAACATTCGTTCATGATTTAAATGTGATTGTTCCCCCTCTAATTATGCGCAAATTTAAAATTTGAATTTTTGAATTTCATATTGTCGTGCTCCCCCTTAAATCATGCTTCTCTCTCTCTCCCTTAAATCATGCTTTTCTCTCCCTCTTTATTTTGTAAATTTCATCAAAAGTGCAAGTAAGAATGGAAGGAAATAGCAGTTTATAGCATATCAGTGGAAATCATGCATTTTTAGTGCGTCCTTAAGGATTATTTATTCAACCTTTTGCAAATGTACCTTTTGGTAGCCAAACTTGGGTGACCTTCCTCAGTCTTACAAAAGGTGAGAAAATAGATGAAGAAGCAATATAATAGATGTTAGATGCAAATCTGTTTGGCCTATGGCCGAGAACGCCATCATGCTCATGATAAGATTTTCGTTTTTGATATTCCTATGTGTTAGTGTGCATGATGCATGATCTAGATGCATTTGTGTTGTATAAATGTCGTGTATGCATCAAAGGTTTCCTTTCATATCAATACAGCGCATGATTATATTTCGTATGAGATGAAAAAGAAGAAGTACGATGAGATATAATGGGTTGTGCACTACACATCTTCTTAGGCTGCGTAGTTGCATGCGGTTTCTTAGATGATGATAGAATAAAGTTTGTAGCCTTATTTTCTACTTTATTATATTCAGCTTATCCTAGTTCGGTTTTATCGCTTTCATGCTTTTCGGAGGAAATGAGACGATCTAGCATGCTCGTACCCGAATCATATTGTTTTACTGTCTTTTCTAAATCTGCATTTCTTGATTTTAAATTTAAAATCTCAGCTTTCATCTCAGTGTTCTCGGATATTAAGGAGGAAATCTCTGATTTCAATGAATTTATCATGCAAGACGAGTCTTCTTTTGAATCGTGTAATTGAGATACAAGATTCGAGTTAGAAGATTCTAACAATTTCTTGTCTTCAATTAAACGTTTCTTCTCTTTTGCAAGAGCCTTAAAAAACCTATGCAACTCAAGATATTGACAAAATAAATCATCATAAGAAGGCTAGGAATATGAACCAGAGTCAGAAGATACCTCATTTGATGCCTTTGATGTAAAGCATACTTGTGCCGTTTCTTCTTCGGTTCCTTCAGTCTCAGAATCAGATGAGTCACTCTATGTGGAGGCTTTAAAGGCTCTTCTTGTTCTCCTTTGTTTAGGTTCTGAGATGGGTCTATTTTTGGTCCAATCCTTGTCACGGTTTGTCTGTTTAACCTTTTTCGGGTAGTCATATGATAGGTGTCCAAGTTTTCCACATTCATAGCACCTTATATCTTTATTTTATTTCTTTGATTCTTAGATGAAATAGGCTTAGGTTTGTCTTTAAGCGATTTTCTCATGATCTTTCTTAATCTTTTAGCCAACTTGATTAGATCTTCATTATCGGAATCTGTGTCACTATCATCTACGCGATCATAAGAAGTAGGGACGTATTCATTTGATTTAAACGCTATAACCTTATCTTGTTTAGAAGTAGATTCAGAATTTCTTAGAGTAAGTTTGTTTTCATATACCTTTAATGATCCGATTAATTCCTCCATTTTTATTGATCTTGTTTCCTTACTCTCTTCGATCGTCGTGACTTTAGGATCCCATTCGGATGGGAGGCTCCTTATCACCTTTTGTACCTTTTTCTGTGTAGAAAATGCTTTTTCAAGAGACTCTAGGAAATTGTAAATGTTAATCAACCGTAGATCCATATCAACAATAGATTCGTTTGGTAATAACTTGAAAGATTCAAGAGTAGACATAAACATGTTTATTTTGGATTCTTTAACTTGACTAGTACCTTCATGTTTCATTTCAAGAATTCTCAACATCTCTTGGGCACTAGAAGAATTTGACACATAACTCGATTCACTTTTACTTAAACCATTTAGAAGGAGTTTCATAGCCTTGTCGTTCATACTTAATCTCTTTTTATCGTCTACGGTATGCTCTTGCTTAGGCTTTACGACTTCTGATGTAACGCCATCAATCATAGTTATTTTAGATGGAATAAAAGGGCCGTCTTTAATGATGGACCATAAATCTATATTAATATCCATACAAAAAGTTTCATTCTAAGTTTCCATTGTATAAAAGACTCACCGTCAAAAAGAGGAGGCCATACGCTTGACATTCCTTCTGGCTCAGTTTTGTAACTAGTGGATGCCATCTCACAAAGATCGTTGGATCCTCTTGTAGTGAGTGTGCATGTGCTCTGATACCACTTGCAGGACCTGTATAGCACCACTAGAAGGGGGGTTGAATAGTTAGTGCGAAAAATTTGGTTTTTAAATGTTTTTGATCCAAATTACTCACTTCTGAAAACAGTTTCTATTTTCAGATCCTGATTTGAATTATTTAAATGAAGACACCACTAGAAGGGGGAGGGGGTTGAATAGTGGGTGCGGAAAATTTGGTTTTTAAAATTGTTTTAGACCAAAAACCCAACTTCTGAAAACAGTTTCTGTTTTCAGGACCTGTTTTGAAACGTTTTGAAAACTAGGTTACAGGTCTTCAAAAATTCGGACATTTGGAGAGATCTTAGTCTCAGATGTTCTGAGTATCTCCTAAAAATTTCAGATTAAAATTCAACATTTAACCTCTTTAAAAATCGTTGGTGGTCAGATTGCGCAAATCTGCCAGAAACGGTAGTCTGATTTGAAAAATTAATTCCAATTAAACCGTGACTCCAAATGCTCTGAATATTGAATGAAACACTCCTTATTATGTGTATTTAATTGGTTTGAAACAGTTTTGAAAACTTCTTTTGGGAAGTTAGTCAAATACGTTCAAAGTCTCAACCTTTGCAAGCCTGAAAATAAGACTGCACTAGTCTCAGAACTTTTGACGTTTGGATGACTTATACTTGTTCAAAAGGGTTGAAACTTGCGCCAAATGAACCCTAAGACGTGTGGCTATGTTTTCTGAAAGTTTCGTGATTTTTGAAGTTTGTTTACTATTTTTAAGAACATGATAAAAATGATGCACTGTGCTGAAAACTGAAAGTAAGTGCTTAAAAGTAAAGAACACAAGAAATTTTATACTGGTTCGGTTAAATCAACCTACTCCAGTCTTCGAGGACACCTTCCTCGGTTATCACTAATCACAAAACAACAAACAACACCTTACCACACAGGGTTGATGGACTTACACACCAACTCCAACCCTTTACAAACCTTGTAAGTGATTACAACGATCACGAACACCACCACCTAGCGGATGCAAGATTGATCACACCTTGATCAATCTTTTACAACAATATAGATTGTATGGTGTTATAGATGAAGCCTATTCAAAATGTATGAATATGAATACAATAGGCTTTAAGAGATAAGAAAGAAAGGAAGGTAGAATAAGAAAGTCTAGAAAACGTTTTTCACTTTTGCACTTGTGAGACTTGTGTTCTATTTTGCACTACTTCTTCTTCATTTTATCAAGCCTTGGCCGCCCCCTATGTCTTGATCTTCCCCTTGAAAATTATCTTTTAAGTCATTGGAAGAATATCTTACATCATTGTGACATTCACTTGCTTACTTGGCAACTCCTCATTGGATGATCATTATAGCCTTGCTTACTTGGCACTCATTGATTGGATGAAAGTTGTCATCATTTGATGACTAGATAAATCTGAAAATAACACTTAAATACATGTGCCAATTAGTCATAAAAATATTGTCATAAGTCACATAATAAATTCTATAAAATTTGCAAGACAATTCATTAACATTTTCATCCTTAAAATCGGCCAACATTATTCCACATGCTGAAATTTTCAGCATGTGTGATATTCACACAATATTCAAAACATTGCCATGTATGTATAGATTAATTCCTTGAAAATTTAAGAATCAAATATGTTGAATTTTAAGACAAAAATTCGGCCATATACATTCCAACACATGCTGAAATTTTCAGCAAGTGTGATATTTAAAAATATCATCATATTAATTTCCATAACATTTTTAAAACATCGCCATTTTATCTTCCAATCAATCCATATAATTCAAATAAGTAAATATGGCACAATTAAGCTCAAAAATTCGGCCAACTCAATGCACACATGCTAAAATTTTCAGCATGCGTTACAAACGTGACATAGTTTGAAATGTTACCTTGTGTAGCTCCTTTCTTTATGTCACCAACCTTGTATACTTCATTATTGGCCAATCAAGATGCCAACAAAGCTCCACATATGCTCCAACAAGGCTGAAGTGGCGTGTGATGATAGTTGCACATGTGCTAAATTTTATTTTTGCAAACTTTGTAAAATAGTGCACAATAATTATACACATATGATATATTCCAATCAGCCCTTAATTGATTTTTTTAGAACACTTTAGAATGTATAGAGTATGTAAAAAGTGTCTAGATACATGTTATATGACATGCCAAAAATGTTCCATGTGTCGTGTTCGTAGAAAACCGAATTTTCGACGTTTGTCGATTACACGATTTTTCTCCGATTAAATTCCAAATTTTTGCACATGTTATATATATTATGTTACACATAATATACATAAATTACACTTTAATATTCAGCTCTCATGGCTGATTAAAGTGGCACCTAACATGTGCTAAAATGTTAAATTTGAAATCTCCACAATTTGGCCTTAATTGGGGGTGATTTGTGTGTGCCAACATGGAATGATCTTATGGCTGAAAATACCATGTAAGCCATGAAATTTGTGGCCATTTTTGAAGTGTAGGGGCTGGCCATCTATATATGGCAAGTACGTGACACGTTGGCGATGTTTCGGTATTCACCCGATACGACAACTTTTTGTTTAGAACCTTATAATGTGTCGTAATAATTTTTTCATCACCATGACTTATATCATATGATATAAGAACTGAATATACTCATAAATATAAGGTAAATATAGTGGTGTGATGTTAACGTACATTCGTAAAATATATAACGTGTCGGTAGTATGTTTGAATATATGTGTCTAGTGCCTTTAAAAAAATCTAAATATATATATATATATATATATATATATATATATATATATATATATATATATATATATATGTTAAAAGGCGTGTATATAAAGGAGAGGAGAAGACTTTCCATTTTTCAATTTGTTGCCTTTGTGCCTTCTCCAAATATATCACCATTTAATGAACTAGTTAGTTCATTTAACTAAGTACTTCACTTAGTGAACTAGTTTAGTTCAGTAATGGTGGCACCTGAAAAATAGTTCAAACAAAACAAATGTTTGCCATTTGATGTAAGCTTTAAAGCTTCATGGCTCGTTAGTACGGCAACATTATATATGAACTATATAAGGCAGGTTTTATACAAAAACGTGTCAAGTCATAAAACGTGTCATGCATTTCTTTAGTACACGTTATTTAAATCATGTATTTTGTAATCACTCAAACCCCTTTTTCTCAACAATCTCGCCCTTTTGATGATTTACAAAATAACCTAAGTTCATGATTTAAATTTTGTCGCTCCCCCTCCAATCGTGCACATATTTCAGATCTTGAATTTTTAATTCTCTCCCCCTTGATTTGTGCAATCAATCTCGCTCTCCCCTTAAATCATGCATTTTCTCGCCCTTTATTTTGGAAAGAAAATCAAAAGAGCATGTAGAGATAGAAATTAAAAAGAATCATGCATTTCAAATAATATCAAACGTGCGTTTGTAAGGGTTATTTATTCAACCCTTTGAAAATGTCCCTTTTGGTACCCAAATTTGGGTGACTTTTTTAGGTCTTCCAAAATGTGAGAAAGGTGATGAAGACGCAACATAATATACGTTAGGGGCAAATGTGTTTGGCCTTTGGCCGAGAATCCCATCATGCATATAGTATGATTTTTGTTTTTGATATGCATTTCGATTTGCATGCACGGGGCGTGATCTAGATGCATTTTTATGATATGAATATCGCATATGCATCAATGGTCTCTTTTCATATTTGTATGATGCAAAGTTATATCTCGTATGATATGAAGATGAAGCACGATGAGATGTCATAGGGTAAGGTCTAGGTGTCTTCTTAGATGCCACATATGTCTTTGATGCATCTATTTTCTTAGATGGAATGAATTTGGTTGGTTTTTTAGTGACTCAATTTTCTCAACGTATCCTAGTCCGGTTTTGTCACTATCATGCTTTTGTGAAGAGATGATGTGATCTAGCATGTTTGTTCCCGTGTCAAATTATTTCACCATTTTCTCTAAATTCGCATTCCTTGATTTCAAGTTTGAAATCTCGGATTTCATTTCATTATTATGCGTGGTCAATGATGAGATCTCTGATTTCAATGCATTAATGATGCATGACGACTCTTTTTTGAATCGTTTAATTGAGAAACAAGGTTCGTGTTAGACTATTCTAACAACTTCTTGTTTTCAATTAATCGTTTCTTTTCTTTTGCAAGAGTCTTTGAAAACTTATGCAACTCTAAATATTGACCAAATAAATCATCGTAAGAACATTCAGAATCAGAATCAGAGCCGGAAGATACCTCATTTGATGCCTTAGATGTAAAGCATACTTGTGCCTTTTGTTCTTACGTATCATCAGTCTCACAGTCGGATGTGTCACTCCAAGTGGAGGCTTTGAAGGCTCTTCTCCTTTGTTTAGGTTTTGAGACGAGTCTAGTTTTGATCTGATCCTTGTCAAGGTGTTTGTTTGTTTGTTTGTCCTTGTTAGGGCAATCATATGACAAGTGTCCAGGTTGTCCACATTCATAACACTTTATTTCCTTATTTTTTTTATGATCCTTAGATAAAGTAGACTTATGTTTATTTTTAATCGATTTTCTCAAGATTTTTCTTAATCTTTTATCCATCGTGATTAAATCTTCATCATCGGAATCCGTGTCACTATCATCTACGACGTATTCATTTGATTTAAATGCTATAGCCTTATTATTTTTGGAAATAGACTCGGAATGTCTTAAAGTGAGTTTGTTTTTATATACTTTTAAATATCCGATTAGTTCCTCCATTTTTATTGATTTGGTTTCCTTACTTTCCTCTATTGCTGTAACTTTAGGGTCCCATTCAGATGGAAGACTTCGTAGTACCTTTTGGACCTTTTCCTGCGTGGAGAAAGCTTTGCCAAGAGACTCAAGAGAATTATAGATGTTAGTCAATCGTAAGTCCATCTCAAAAATAGACTCATATGGCAATAATTTAAAGGACTCAAGTGTGGACATAAGCATATTAATCTTGGACTCCTTTACTTGACTAGTCCCTTCATGTTTCATTTCAAGAATTCTCCACATCTCTTGAGCACTAGAACAATTAGACACGTAACTAGACTCGCTTTTACTTAGACCGTTTAAGAGTTGTTACATGGATTTTGCATTCATACTCAACTTCTTTTTGTCATCACTAGTTTATTCTTGTTTTGTTTTTATAACTTCTAGTGTGACACCATCAACAATTGACAACTTCGAAGGAACAAATGGACCATCTTCTATGATGACCATAGATCAATATCAATAGCCATAAGAAAAAGTTTCATTCTTGATTTCCATTGAATAAAGGACTCACCATCTAAAAGAAGAGGCCTTATGGTTGACATTCCTTCTTGCACGGTGTTGTAGCTAGTGGTTGCCATCTCACATAGATCGTTGGATCTTCTTGTTGTGAGCGTTCTTGTGCTCTGATACCACTTGTAGGATCTACAAGGCACAACTAGAAGGGGGGGTTGAATAGTGGATGCGGAAAATTTGGTTTTTGAAATTGTTTTAGACCAAAAACCCAACTTCTGAAAACTGTTTCTATTTTAAGGACCTGTTTTGAAACGTTTTGAAAACTAGGATACAGGTCTTCAAAAATTCTGAAATTTCTAGAGATCTTAGTTTCAAATGTTCTGAGTATCTCCTAAAAATTTCAGATTAAAATTCAACCTTTAACCCCTCTAAAAATTGTTGGTGGTCAGATTGCACAAATCTGTCAGAAACGGTAGTCTGATTTGAAAAATTAATTCCAATTAAACCGTGACTCCAAATGCTCTGAATATTTAATGAAACACTCCTTATTATGTGTATTTAATTGGTTTGAAACAGTTTGGAAAACTTCTTTTGAGAAGTTAGTCAAATACGTTCAAAGTCTCAACCTTTGCAAGCCTGAAAATCAGACTGCACTAGTCTCAGAACTTTTGACGTTTGGATGACTTATACTTGTCCAAAAGGGTTGAAACTGGCGTCAAATGAACCTTAAGACGTGTGGATATGTTTCCTGAAGGTTCCGTGATTTTTGAAGTTAGTTTACTATTTTTAAAAACATGATAAAAATGATGCACTGTGCTGGAAACTGAAAGTAAGTGCTGAAAAGTAAAGAACACAAGAAATTTTGTACTGGTTCGGTTAAATCAACCTACTCCAGTCTTCGAGGACACCTTCCTCGGTTATCACTAATCACAAAACAACAAACAACACCTTACCACACAGGGTTGATGGAGTTACATGTTGGACCGTGCACCTGCAATAAACACCACTAGAGGGGGGTGAATAGTGGTTAGCGGAAATTACACTACAACCCTTTGTTAAAATCCCCTTTGAAAACAGAATCTGAGATCACCTCAGATTCAGAACCCGTTTTTCAAAAATTCACAAATAATTGTACACAACTCCAAAAATT